>JAQMCW010000004.1:11195041-11212186 GCA_030068335.1 Chrysichthys cranchii
TGTTAGAGTGTTAGAATGTGTTCCATGTTGTGTTATTGTGAATTGGGGGATAATTGGAGTGTTGTGTGTGTGTGTGTGTTGTAACTTCACCGTCCCCGAGGTGCTGTTTCGTTCGGGTGACTTCTGGCCAGTTTGGCCATATAGGGATGTGTGCATGTGTGTGTGCGAGTCTGTTTCCTTCCGGGTTGTAAGCGTATCAGTTCTTGTCAGAACTATGCTGCCTATGCAACTGGGAGTGTAAATAAAGCGCCTCCTAAGCTGTTGCAGGGGGATTTTCCTAAAGAGCCGGTTATCGTCTCCTGTGTTGTGTGAGCATCCGGCGATGGAAGGAACCCGCCTTCGCCACAGTATGTAAATAGACATTTACAAAAACTTTCTTGTGTAAATATCTCATTTCACAACGCATATATCTGCGGCTTATAGTCTGGTGCAGCTAATATATGTAAAAATATTTTTTTTCTTTTAAAATTTAGTGGGTGCAGCGTGTATTCTGGTGCGCTCTGTAGTCCGGAAAATACGGTAATTGTTTCTTTCTATACAAGAGCTTCCTAGAAATTGGGAGTTTGAATGCAAACAATACCACAGACATCTGTAAACCATGTCCTAGAGAGAATAAATGGACCTGCTCTCTGATTAGGACAAACAGTTTTCCTTTCTCGCATCAACCTAGCTGATGGTTGGTAATCATGGGTATCATGGGTATCATGTGTGCATGGCACTATGGCAGGCACTGTCTGTTAATGCTCTCCTAAAAGCATGTTCAGCTGCCCTATGATGTTACGTGAGAAGAATTTTGGGGGAAAAAAATATTGCAGTGGTTTGTTGTGGGGTTTTTTTTGTTTGTTTTTGAAGGATAGTCCAGGTTAGGCTTCATTCTCTTGTGGAGAATGGCACTAGCAGTCATGCAATAAGTGAGACTTTAACTTTTTTAAATTGTATGAAGCATGAAGCAGTTTCTACAATTAAGGCCATCGAGTGAGTGAGGTTGGACTATCAGGATTCTCTGGGTGGGTAATTGGGAACCATAGAGTTGACTATCAAAAGTCTTGGAGAGCCACTGAGAGTTTCAGGGTGGGTCAACAGGAGTCTTAGGTTGGACCTGACTTCTCATGGGAGCCCACTGGGAATATCTGGGAAGACCGTTGGGAGTCTTACTGTTGGCTATTTGGATGTCAGGACGGGCTATCAGTATTCACAGGGTGGGCCATCAGCAGTCTCAGTATGGGCCACTGGGAGTCTAAGAGCGGCCCATTTGGAATCTTAGGGTAGACTATCGGGAATTTCAGCATTCTATTTCAGTGGGCTATTGGGAATCTCATGGTCGGCCATCGGGACTCTTGTTTCTGGAGCATTCCTTAGGATGCCTCGGTCTTCTACTAAACAAACTGCACTGTGCAATTAGTACACTTTTTGGTTAACAAGCTAATATAAATATGAATGGACCAAGTGTTTTACTATGGAAATCATTTAACCTTACAATGTTTCGCACACCAAACCTGCTCTGCTCTGGGATACCCAAGTGTGTAATTAATACACCATCGTGCAAGGCACAAGGGCATGTCAATAATAATCCCACAACACTGAAACACTAATGCTAGCTTGCAATTACATGCTATCAGCTACTTATGAAGGCTTCTTTATTCCTAAACAGACTGAATAAAACAGCTTTTACTGTAGTTAATAGGCGGCAGGCAAGGTCAGAAATGATTGCAGTGTACACTTGGTGTGTAATTAGAATGAACCTATCATTCTACTGGGATTAATTACTAGGATTAATATCTTGGCACAGGAATGGTTGATCATATATAGCATTTATTTACACATTTCTCTCTATTTACAGACCTTTGAAAAGTCATTGTTCTGTACACAAATTGTAATTCAAGCAAATTCTGACACCCTTTTAAAATTGGTAGTTTCTAAAGGCTAAAGTCATGATACTCTCCTTGGTCTGATATCCAGGGCTACGCAAAGAAAACAAGGGGGGGAAGCGAGAGAAACGGGTAGCATGTATAATATGTTAGTCTTATGAGTGAGGTAACCAGACAGAGACGGTCAGTTAACAAGGTCGGCCTGTTCTCCGTGCACAGAGCCCAGTGCAGCGGTAACACTCAGTCCTTGGGCATGTGCTAATCATTAATTATACAGTGCTGCACAACACTTCAAAATACCCAATACACCTGCATGCCCTTTGAGACGAGCCTGCCTGGGTAGGAAGCAATTCTGCAGAGCGTTTGTACTCCTGAAATTAAATCTGTCCAAGTCAATGGGTTTTTCACTTTGGACTCTATTAACGCTTGGAAAACACGTCTGCCCTCTCGTTTACAGTCAAATCGTTGCTCAGCAGGAAGCACTGTATTTATTTGCCATTTACTTGAAAACGCAACACTGCGATATGGTGAAATGCGATATCAGCACAAGCCTACTTAGTGTGAGCAAATGTTCAACGGTAAAGAAAAATAAATATCTGAGATGGTATACGCTATTTCTGATGTTAGGCACAACTTAACAGGCTCATGTAAACAGTATATAAAAGAAAACAATATAAAAAAAAAAGCTGATTTAAGCAATACGCTATACAAAACTGAGGAAAATAGAGTGCATTTTCTTTCTCTTCACATACATCATTAGATTTACGAACCGACAGGGAAAACGAAGAGCCCGACGACGTGATTGAACGCAGCACAAAGGGTTGAATACTGCCACAACTTACTTTGCAGAGATCTTTTATGCCCTGAACAGGCTCACTGACCACAGCATCATGCAACAAGTATGGCTCAGATCTCCAAACAGAGGTTTGGAAATGACAGGCCATTAAGCTCTGTGAAAGGCTAATTGATTAGAGCAGCTAGAATTCGATGGACATGATTCTATGTGATCGCACACGTCTGTTTCTAGCAGAATCAAAGTAGCCAAATTAAGGCAAATCTTAAACCTATATTCTACTAAAAAAAAGGAATAAGGAAAAGCGTTCAGGCAATGAACGTCATGGCTATTGTTCTGACATGGAGGCAGATGAATGGCCTAGGTACTGCATTCCATCTGACTGCCGATCCACCGAACGGCTCCTGAGGTAGACCTAGGTTTAAATAAAACGTCCTTTCATTCTACTTCCAGGGTGTTTTTCTTTTTCTCTTTTCTTACTTTTTTTTTTTTTTTTAAACCAGTTCTCCGGATGCACGGATACGCATCTCTATTCTGTCTTCCTGTCTGAGTAATGCGTCATTATTGCCTTTAATGCAGCGCACTCCTGACCTGCAGCTGTACGGGAGATTCCTAATGGAGACTGCTCAGTGCAAAAGCGTACTTCCAGCTATTACTCTTGATGTAGCTGAGAAATTTTGTGCCAGACACTCTTCCTCTCAGTCACCCACACACCCACACACCTACACACTCTCAGCGTCAGTACTTCTTTTCTAGCCAGTCCAGAACACAGGGTTTTGTAATAAACTGGCAACATTTTATCAGCCTACACAAAACCTTTGCTGTGAAACATTTTTAGGTGTGTGGAGGGCCGGAAATTTAAAAAGGACAGAAGAAAAATCGATCTGTTACTCGATTTTGTGAGAAGCATCTTTTTTAGAGTCTTTTTTTTTGTTTGTTTTTTGGCTTGATTAAATACACAGGGGGTAGTTGATGTCCAGAGTGTGTGGGTTAGTAAGAAGAGAGATGGAGGTGAAGGAACAAAAGGCTACAGTTTTACAGTGAGTCACGTAAACACAGTCAACTTCCAACTGTTGGGAGTCTGAGGCTGGGCCATGGAGAGTGTCATGATGGGTCATCGGGAGTCTCGAGGGGGGGGGGCATTGGGATTCTCTTGGTGGTCCATCAGAAGTCTCTGGGTGGGCCTTCAAGTTACCTCAGTGTGGGCCATCTGGAGTCTTACGTTGGGCTATCAGAAAGATCTGGTAACCCCAGCATGAGCCATTGGGAATCTCAGAGAGGGCCATGTGTATCCTCAGAGAGGGCCATCATGAGTCTCCAGGTGGGCCATCAGGAGTCTCAGGGTGGATCATTATAAGTCTTAAGGTGGGTTATGGGTAGCCTCAGGGTGGGCCATCATGAGTCTCCGGGTGAGCCATCATGAATCTCAGGGTGGGCCACTGGGGTTCTTCGCATGGGCAATCAGGTATAATAGGGTGGGCCATTGGGTGTGTCAGGTTGGGCCATCAGGAATATAAGGGTGGACCATTGTAGAAGTTTTAAGATGGGCCTTCAGAAGTCTCAGAGTGGACCATGAGAAGCCTCAGGGTGGGCCATTGAGAGTCTTGGTTCAGTAGTCGTGCTGCTGAAAGCCTCATCTCTTGTAGTGATTAGGTGCATCTGCAAAGGCAAATTTTAGCCTGTAGGCCTCAGCTAGGAGCACGCTCACTTCCTCATTGCCCCAGTGCATGGTGGGTAAATTCTGCAGCAGGATCATCAGGCCCTGGAACACACAAAGAGAATCCTGAGTTACACACATCTTTTCACTCAGGAAGAAAAGTTTGCCAAGAGATTGGTTACACACAACATACACCTCGCCAACATCACAGAGAGCAGGATGGGATTGCCAGGAACTGGTTACACACACCACACCAACACAAACACGTACCTAGCCAAAACCACACTGAGGAGGACCGGAATGCCAGGAGCTGGTTATACACACACTAACACAGACGCATACATTGCCAGCATCACGCTGAGAAGAAGCGGGTCGGCAAAAACGTAAACACAAACACATCATTCATACGAAACCCACATATTCTGCCAAAATCACACCAAGGAAGTCCGGTTGTTAGGAACTGACACACACACAGGGAGAAATCGACACCAACACAAACACACCCCACATCAACCCCGCACTGCAGGAAGATAGGGCTGACAGGAACTGCCTACACAAGCACAACATGTACATGCATACACACTTCACCATCAAGAAGACAGCAGGAGCTGATTTCAAACACACACACACCCACACACAGACACACCAAACTTCACACTGTGGAAGATGGTGCTGCCAGGAGCTTGTTATACACACACTTCCCTCTCCAACAGAGGTACACATCTTGCCAACATCACAACAAGGACCTGGTTAACCAAATGTGCACAAGCACGTGCACACGCACGCACACACACACACACACACACACACACGCACAACAAGTAAGACTGTGTTGCCAGGAGCTGGTACACACATCACCAACATTTTCCCAAGGAGGAAGTGTTGCCAGGGGCAACCTCATGCCTGCAGGGAGGGGGGAAGATGCCTCGCCTCACAGCTGTTTATTTTTTTTTTTGACTCTGCAGCGGTCACACTGGGTTATATCATAGCGCATACTGCACACTGTAAATTATTTTAACTTTCAATCAGTACGCCTTTGCCTTCTCAATCTTGGCGAGGCACTGGAGTGTGAGGTGTAAGCTGCTTCGATGTGTGTGCCCCTCTGTGGTCGTGTGGTCAGGACCTAGAGAACAACAGCCCATTTCTCTTAGCTACAGAAAGCTGAGCGTAATTCAGTGACAGAGCGCCGGCCCGGCTCCAGGCCCTGAAAGCCCACAGTCAATGAGTGCATTAGAGGAGCTTAGAGAGGAGGCACAGCCTCAATCTCCCAGCCTAATTCACCTAGCCGGCCTGCCATGATGGAAGGGAATGACTCTGCTTAACTGCTTAACAGACAGAGAGAGAAAGACAGAAAGAAACACACACAGAGAGAGAGAGAGAGAGAGAAGAAGGAGGAAAAACAGAACTATGGCTAGTTTTATTCTTAAACAGAGAATTGTAGAGCAGCACTCTCAAGTCCCATGCAAAGGGTACCGACGCATCATGGAAATGAGAATACTCTTTCATTCTCAAAATAAAAGTATATTCGGATGACGTCATGGGTGTAAACCATGCTCTCTTTTTTTTTTGCTCTCTCATAGCATTGCATCTTAGGTATCTATGCGCACGGTCCACTTTATCTGGAACACCTGTACATTTATGCAGTCATCTAATCTAGCCAGTCATATGGAGGTAACGCAATGCAAATCATGCAGATACAAGTCAAGAGCTTCAATTAATGCTCACATGAAACATCAGAACGGGGGAAAAAGTGTGATCTCTGCCAATGTGCTCATGGCGTGGATGTTGGCTGAAGGGCTGGTTTGAGTATTTCATAAACTGCTGATCTCCTGGGATTTTCCCCACACACCAATCTCTAGAGTTTACACAGAATGGTATGAAAAACAAACACCACTGAGTGAGGGACAGTTCCACAGGTGGAGACGCCTTGCTGATAAGAGAGGTCGGAGGAAGATGGCCAGATTGGATTGAGCTGCCAGGAAGTCTATGGCAACTCAAATAGGCACTCTTTACAATAGTGATGAGCAGAAAAGCATGTCAGTATTCACCATACATCAAGCGTTGAGGTGGATGGGCGCCAACATCCGAAGACCACGTCAGGTTTCACTCCTGTCAGCCAAGAACACCACATTTCATCCAAACTGGACAGCTGAAGATTAGGGATAAAAAAAAACAAAGAAAAAAACCCAAATATCTCCTGGTCTTTTTCCAGTCTTCAACAGTCCAGTTTGGCCATGTCTGTGCCCATGATCTGACCTGGCTGAAGGATAACTTCATAAAGGGACAAGTATACAGGTGTTCCTATTAAGGTGAGTGTGTATCGCAAATCTAAAATGTCTTCCTATTTACTATATATGCTCATCACATATGGTACAGTGGCACTGTAGACACTACACACCTTGCGCTAGGACACGAATTGTGATTCCACACAAACCAGAGCGACTCCCATAATCTCGGTTGGATATCATTAATTACATACGTGCAATATCACTTTGTTTATTTGCCTCGAAAAGGCATGTTCGCTGTTTATCACTGACTCAGACGAGCTGTCCTGTCTCTCAGTACTCTATTATACGGCAGGCGGGAGAAAACGCAGTCATGTTTACAATTCACAACACATAGCTCTAATCTGTATTCAGGCAGGCAGCTGAGCTCCATCATTTTTATCAGCATTAGCACTCAAAAACATCAGGCTGCACAGAGAAAACAATAAGATTCAAGGGGAAAAAAAGAAAAGAAAAGAAAAACAAAGCGAGAACATTATTAATGTTTGTTTTACAGCAGCGTTCATTAGGGTATCTAAGCAGGCTTTCATTTCATTTAGCAAGGTCTGCAGAAAGCATGTGCTAAGAGATATGTTTAAAAAAAAAAAAGAGAAAGAAAGAAACAGGTTCACAGCACTTCCTGTAACCATATATATGAAATTGTTGTACTATTACACCACTATTATTAATCAACACTATTACACCACTGTTATTAATCAACACTATTACACCACTGTTATTAATCAACATGAGAAAAAAAAAAATCCACGAAACACTCATTCTCTTATTAATGCTTGGAAACACCAAATATTAAAAAACTTCTGCAGAGATATTTCATTTATACATTTAGCAGAAACACAAAGATTTAACGTTTCACGAACGTGAAGATACATTTACACTGCAAACAATGGTATATTTCTTTACTTAGCAAGTACACACATCTTGAATACTGCAAATTTATCATATTTTTCTTATTTTGAGATTACGTATATTTTTTTTTATATTATTAACACTAACACAAGATCAACCAACCTGTTTTTAAGTTGTTTTTTTCCCCCCTCATTTCAAACTTTACTGTACATTTTCTTACAATCCATTTCAAGCTCTAAATTACTAGACAAAAAGTCTAGACATAATTTTAACACTCATACATTTGGTTTATTTGTAATCTTATAACAGAATATACTATATAAATTGCACTATACTCAAGAGATTTTCACTTGCCCAAGACATTCGTACCAGAGTAAAAAAAAAAAAAAAAGGAAGACCAGGCACAACCATAAAGCACATCTTCCCAAAAGTGTAATTGTAAAACCATTTAAATTCCCACCCAAAAGAAAAATTAGGAAACTTTACTATTAGGAAACTCGAACACGGAGAAGGAACTCGAAGTGAGTGAAAGCAGAAAGGTGCTTTAGATTAAAGGAGATATTCAGCAATATACGGCACTAGAATTACTAGACAAAAAAACATATTTCTTATGCGAACACAGTAATTCTGGGAAAGACGGAAGAAAAGAAATATCCAGAAGTACTAATTATTGCTAAACCTATTATTACAAGCTGCCTAGTGTACTAGTGCACCTAAGTGCTGAACTCAGATGCAGGGAGCGGATCCACTTAACAGGTGAAAAGACGTAAGCCATGCTTTCAGCTCAGGAAGCTAGTCACAGCCTGGAAACAAAAGCCCTTCTCTGCATGTAAGCGGAGGAGAGGAGCCTGCTGGGAATGTTAGGATTATTTAACGTCTAATACATTCACAGCATTAGGTCTGCTGAGCGACTTATATCCTGTTCATTATACACATGATTAGCAACCTTATTTGGATTAAATCCAATTAGATTATCTGTGGGTCACCTGTGAGTATTAAAAAACAGCTTGGATTTCAGTTACCATCGAACTTCCAGTGCTTTTCACTTTGGATAGTTTTTTCCCCCAAAAAGGGGCACTCAATGTCCAAACGTTTTTTTTTTTTTTTTTTAAATACACCAATTATACAAGCCACTTTTATCCATGCGTCACTACATACCATGCTTCCTTAAGCTGCATTCGGCTACGAGGCCCTATCTTTGCTAACGATGATGTAAACTTTAGTTATACTGTATAACTTTTATTTTCAAATAAACATATTAAGAACGCAGCTCAAAATGCAGTTTTTTCCCCCTCTTCACAGCTTTATAGTGCAAAATGGGCAAAAAAAAAAAAGAATCAAGGTCATCAAGGATAAGCAAAATAAGCAAATAATGCTAAAAAAAAAAGTTAGAAAAAAGCAGAAAATCATAAAATATAACAATAAGCGACAGTGCAAAAACACTTGTGTGCAATGAAAAACGAAAAAAATAAAGAAACCAAAGGATTAAAAAAAAAAGGCATACAATAACAATGAAACAAATACATAGGCGAAAAGATGAAAATGTTATACATGTAAAAGTAATGTGTAAGTAAAAGTAAAGCAGATAATAAATGCTAGTTAAACGCTTAAGCTTTTTTTTTTTTTTTTTTTTTTAAAACGGCGATTGCTGCAGAATTTTTTTAAATATTCCTTTTGCATTCATTACTTTATTTCTGTTGAACGTATTGATGCAATAAACAGTTATTTATTTGATCATGACGCTAATACAAGTTGGTATTAATTTCTTTCCCTAATGAAGACACATCAAGGATATTAAATGACAAACATCATCTATCCACATCCATCTCCATCAACACTTAATTTCTCATTTTTCTTAGACATCCATAACATATCATTAGGCTTGTACGCTCATCAGCTACACACATAATGAGACCATCTACCTAATCAAATTGGTCATCGTATCACAGTTTACATCTAATAAGAAGATTAAGATATTAATTACATGCGACGAACCAAGCCAAATGATGATATGAAAATGATTATGTAACCCAAAGATCTGCATAACTTCGGAGCATGACTAATAGATCAGGGACAGTTCATTTGACATGCACTTTAGGGACATGTCTGTAAGATTTAGATGAGTCTTACGCTTATGTCAGCTAATGCGCTAGAGTAGCACAGTTATCAAAGTTCGTCATCAAGATCCAACGTAGCTTTAGCATCGCTCCCTGTCCCCGGTTCAGCAGCGAACCGCTCTCGACGTGGTATATTTAGACGCACAGACAGCAGATGAGGACATTCCCATGATATCTCTCACGCTGTTCCTGCATATGTCACGCACCAGTGTGAGTACGATAAGTTGGGGCCGTAGTTAATCAAGGCACGCTGTTAAACTGCACACTAATTACAATTACCACAAAGCATGCAAAGAAACAAAACCAGGGTGAGGATCAGGACATTCGAACTGGGAATGCTTTCCACGGCTTGAATTACCGTGTAGTTATAAAGATAACAACCACCGCCAGCGCGTACAAACCGGCCTTCTCTGTTGCCAGCGTGCAACATTGTTCCTGTTGTCGTTGGTTCTTGTAACGGCTCTCTTCTGTTTGTGACTTATCTTCTCACTTGATTTCATTCCGCTCTCCGACTGAACGGAGAAGCCGGCATAATTGGTTCAGACCACAGTGGATTTTGAGCTGGACCGATAACGATGGGCGAGCCACTCAATTATGGTCCTGTTCCATGCCGCCTCTGAACAAAGTGACACTCTCGGACTGATAAACTGCCAGCTCCGATGACATCTCACTAATGACTGTTCCTGGGAAGTTTTCACAAGCGGACTACAGTTTGGCCAAGGGGAGCGATTCTCACAGCTTCTAAGCAGTGTAGCCGCGATAATGGACGACTTCTGGCCTCTTCTCACCGGAAATCCTCAGAAATTCGCAGGAATCGATGAGTGAACTGAGGAGCAGCAGTGCGCTCACTCCATCAAATGCCAGAGGCACAGCCCTACAGCTCCTCATGTTTTAAACATCCATGTGACTAACCAGCTGAGAAGGGTGATTGATCGCAGGGCACTTTATAAACAGCTTTGTTTAGACCGGCTTTGATGAGCTGACGAGTCCGAGACCGGGGCCTGAGCTCGGCGTTACGTGGACGTCGCATTGATTTGTAATTACTTCTCCTTTATTTTGGTAAAAAAAAAAGAAAAGAAAGAAAAAAAAAAGAAAACATGTGCCTCTCCCTGAATGTTGCGCCAACAGCAACGATCCATCAACAAACTGTATTAAAGAGCATTTCGAAGGGGAGGGATGGCGTTTACTTTGGAACAAGCAAAGCTAACGGATAATCCATCATTAGGCGCACCTTAAACGAGGCTCCCCTCACAGGTCAGGTTTGGACAAAATTGGTAGTTTCCTGATGAATGGGATGGGCTTCTTATTAATCTGGAGGGCTACAACTCATCCAATCTCCCAACTGCCCTAATAGAGTCAACACTATAACTCATTTCCGAAGAGAAATATGATCGGAGTCGCTCGGTAAAGACTTCTTTAATTAGCATACAACTAATTCTCTAATCCTTCTATTAAACGTGGGACGATTAAAATGAAAATTACCCATGGCTAAATGTTCCAAACTTTCTAGGACATTTCGGAAGCATAAACAAACAAACCGCAGCCAATTACATCTTGTTCAGAGACGTTAAACGTTCCTTCAGTCAAGGAAACTGATATTTAGACTATGTGCGGCGTTTTTCAGATAATTTATTAAAGCTGTGTCACAACAGAAACAGCACGAACTGTCTTTTTGTCCCCCGCTCCTTTAGAAGATGATTAAGATTTCGTTCGAGTGATTCAGATGTTTTTCACAAAGCAACAACCTATAAAGATGTTAATGAAAAGTTCCAACGTTGAAAAAGCAAATGTCTTCGCGCCTATCGGAACATTCCATGTTTATTGTTTGATTACGTTTTCATTTCTTTTCCAGTAACTACAGTGCATCCTGAATTTATATACTAAACCCTGGAAAGGAATCATACTCATTCTAAGCAATTAATAACCAAACCCTCGGTGCTAAGAGTTCACTTGCAGTAAAAAAGTGCTCTGAAAATGCCCATCCTTTACGAACGACGATACGTCAGTTTGCAACTTACATCGAACAGGGTGCAATATCAACGAAGACTGTATTTTTTTTTATTTTGGTAACTTTCTCAGAGAAAAAGCCACGCTGTGAGCCGAGAACAACACGAACGCTGAGAGCCCTGAGCAGTAAGTCAATCAGGCAGTATGCTTGCACAATAAATTAAGAGCGTGTGTGCTCCCAGTTATTCACAACGACAGCGAATCCATTTAGTTTTGGCTCTTTGAACCACCTGAGGTGGAACAAGACAAAGCATTAAGAGCTGATAGTTGCTGGTTTTTAATTTAGCGGCATAATGAATGGTACAACTGTGAAGTGCTGGGCTTTTTTCCCCCTCCTTTTTTGTTTTCCATCCTCTTACTTCTGGTTTTATTTATTCGTTCGCTCTTATGTAAGACACGTGTACGGGAAATGAAATGCAACTTCTGTTTTTTCCCCTGCTGCTGCTCTGAGTAAGAGAGATCCTATTCAGGCCTGAAAAGAGACGTCAGCACGTCAAGATGTAGCGAGCGGCCCAAAGACGTGCGCGTGTTAATGCGAGTAAAAAAAGCCCGTGCATGTAAATGGGCAGAAAGCGAGCGAGCGCAAGGAGCCCATGACGCACGTTTGAATTTGGCTTGAGGCATTATGAGAACCTGAAGAACACTTAGACCCTGAATGCGTCCTCTGATTATTAGCACTGAAGGCTAGTTATGAACCAGGGTGCAAGTACATTGCATCAAGGCTTTAGCAAAATATGTTCATATCACAGTCTCTGTAGTCGTCTGAGGGCTTTAATTAATACCTGCATTCACTCAATGCTAATTTCCTTGCCTCGAGGAGGACACGATAGAAATTCCAGTAGCCTTAAACCAGAGTTTCATAGGGTGCTTGTGTAAGCGGAGCCCGTTTGCAGTTCACATGACGCCCAGATTAACGCCTGCCACGGGGCTCGACACATTCCCTCGCTGCTGCAAACTCCATTTAAATCAACCAATTAAAACTCTAAAGTGGGATTGATTCCTCTCCGTCTCTCTCTCTCTCTCACCTATCCATCTACGCATAACCACATTATCCTCGCCTCACACTCCCGAGATGGATCTGTCACCACGATGAAGCTCCGAGGCACAACGTTAACCCACATTCCTTAATGTGTGAGTGCACAATGGAGCAGATGAGGGTCATGACCTCTGGCTCTGCAGCAGGGTGGCTTGAGGAGGAGGAGACCAGAGTAATTGATTTGGATGCGAGAGGGGGCTGTACCCTTCCTGGCAAGGAGGTAATTTAAGGGCAGGTGGCATATGGCGCGTCTGCAGTGTGTGGAGACTCGGGCACTGAGAGGTGATGGCTAAAGAAAGTCTCACAATACTGCTAAACCATATGCTCGGGATGATTGGTGTTCTACAGCTCACAAAAACTCCCAGCAGCCAAGCTGTATCGGCTAAAAGAAAAAAAGAATAAATATAACATATAAGGCAAATTATTCAGTAAACGAAAACCGAAAAAGCGGGGAAAAGGTTCTCGGTCCGTTTCATTAGCTTCACCGAAGGCGTCCTCGTTATGTGATAAACAAACCCCTAATGAGAGCTCATTTACTGCATATTGCCCTTGCTAAATGCCAGCAGGCTTTGGCATTTGGCTGTGCATGTGGCGTGCGGTGGCACTCCGTGGCGGCGGGCGCCAAGCGCCTCACACGATCAAATCTCTTATCGCGGCATCTCCGCGCGCGCGGATTTACCTGCGCCAGAAAAAACACTCATCAGGACGACGTCTTTATTGGGCTATTCTCACTCAAACACCTCGGCATCCGACTGCTCTTTGAGCTTTTTTGTTTGTTTGTTTTCCTTGCTTTGCGCTCATTCTCCTCAGACAAACAGAGGAATCAGAGCAGGAAGTATCGATCGACAGAGGTGCTCTTTTAATTAGACAGGGGCGAGTGTGTGCGGCGGGCAGACACTGACCCGCAGGACAGGGGGGACAGTTTTAAATTCCCATAAAACTACAGTGCAGTGACCCAGAGTAACCGAAGTGGAGGGACAATGCCTCGGAAAAGGTCACCACACAGAGAACGACTGCTTCAGGCGGACTGAGCTACACACACGGTCTCCGAATAGAAATACAGCAGGTGTGTGTCTGCTGCATGTGGCGCCCACTGTGCTCTGCTCTGCTCTTCTCTCCTCTCTCTCCTGCTTCAGTGATGCTCTTTTCCTCATCGCACACATGCGATAATTAGGTCAGTTTTATCCCGATGTGAATGAACTGTATAGCTCTGGTTGTTGAAGTGCAGTACCCAAGAAGAACATTTATCAGAAAATGCCTTCGCTTTCACAAGAAAGACGACTATTCCCGCCTGTTAGATGGAGACTGATTGTGACCTGTGGGGAATGCTGCATGTCAAAAAACTTACAGGAGAATTAGAGACGTTTGTATATGTTCCTGAAAGGCTGAATTCTTCTGATGTTGTAAGGTGGGGGGGGGGGGGGGTGGAAGGGGGAGAGGCCTTATCCGCACTATCAGATGATTTGTGTCCTTTGAGGCGATAACGGACTTGTGCGATATAACGATTTGCATCCCTACACAACCTTACACTGCTACAATATCCAGTGGTGTTTACTTTGGTCATATTACATTATCAGACCTGCCAACCATTACTCGTTTCGCACAGGGATTCAATATCAAAGTACTCTAATATTAGTTCGGACTTAAAAGCGTGCCAAGAGGGCTGCCTTTTTCCTCCCAATAAAATGACAGATGAGTCACATTTTAATCTGAAATGATTTGCACAGGCGTTTTAAACTCTCCAATATTAACTGACGAATGCCTGGAGGTCCCGCCCCCTCCCCCCATCTCACAGGCTCTCGACGGAGGAGCCCTCACTTTCTGTAATGGAGCCTGTTTTAAGTTGATTAACATGAGATAAAATCCATCAGTATGTGTTCAACGTAGCTAACGTTAAGCAAGTATACAGTGAAAGGTCCACTGTGTAGGATTTAAGAGGTTCTATTAGCAGAAACTATAGACTATAGTGTTCACCTTTTCATTAGTGCATAATTACCTGCGACTACGAGTCATGTTTTTGTAAGCTTAAAACAAGCCGTTTACATCATACATAGGCCGCGGGCCCACCTCTACGGGGCCGCCATGTTGCGCCGCTACAGTCTTTGAGAATGAATCGAACCTTGAGAGAGCGCCTTTCATGTTTCGCATTTTTACAAGGGGCAGTGTGAATCTGGAAGACAGCACCGGAAGGAGGACAAAAAAGAAGAAAGGAAGACAAGGAAGAAGAACTAAAAGGAATCAGTGTTTGTGGTGCGGGCTAACAAGCTTGGACACCCACATTTTGGAAAATAAAGGATCGTATTTATTATTAACGTAAAAAGCAAGGGAGTGTGAATGTACGTACTCTGAAGTACGCTACGGACACCTGACGGCAACCGTACCTTCCAATACACGCTTGGAGAGGGAGGGGTAAGGGAGGGGCATTCAGTTGGTTGAATCCTACATAGCAGACCTCTAACATAAGTGTACTTTCTTTATTAGCAACATACTGGGGGAAAAAAAACATTTTTGGCGAGAATTGGTCAAAAACTTTTGATTTTCAACCAGAAGAGAAAAAAAAAAAAGAATGGAGGAAGATTTTGACCTCTATCGAACAGGCCTAAAATGAAATATTAAATCTAACACTAAACAAAAACGTTAAATATGGGGCGGTGCTCCACCGGGTGTGGGGTCGCAGCCTTGGCCAGCGGGGCCAAGGCTCTGGGCCTGACCTGTGCCAGTGGGGGGGGGTTGCAGGTGGGACTTCGGGTCTCACTGTCCACCATCCCCACCCCCATGCGGATCTCCTCGGTCTCCTGTTACTTCCTCCATGGGTCGGGGGGGGTGGCTGTCTTGGGGGCACGCAGCCATGGGCCCTTGTATTGTGGGGGGTTGCTCAGGGCCTCGATTACAGAGTCCCTTTTGCCTTCGCCATGGGTGGAGAGCGCTGTATTCCCTCGATGGCGTCAACCATAGCCACTACATCAACAACCACCACCACTTCCAGTGACAAACCAGCTCACATTAACACATTTTCATATTAGCAGAATCATATTAGATGACTAGGGAAATATTCAGAGATTTGATTATTATCATCATCATCATCATTATAGATACTAATGTTTTGTATATAGCCATTGATTTTGTTTATACTCTCTGTATGCTGGCCCCCCTTCCTTGTGGTCTGTTTGTCTCTGTTTTGTATGTCTGCCTCTACCTGTCCATTCGGTTGCCTGAGATAAATAAAGGAATAAAGTAAACTCGGCAAGAGGGGGAACATCCAATATTCTCACTAGTTAAATAGAATATCTCAGATTCCCCCAGTTGTAGAGCAAAACTGCCTTGACACTACAGGCAACCAGAATACCCATGCTGTTTGCCAAACTGTCAGGTCAGGACAGGTTAAAAAAAAAAGTTAAATATGATAAATGTGGCTTTTTTCCCCCTTTTTTCTTTAGCTTTCCAGGCACTGGCAAGGCAAGTTCAATCACTGCAAGTGGCAGAAAAACAGTGAAACTGTCCAAATGTGGACATTTGATAACCAACTTACAGAAGAATTGCATCAAATCTGTGCCATTGTGGTTAACTGACACTGCTGCATGAACACCTAAACTCCATCACCCGGCTGAAGTTCGTGATTGCTGCTGCACCTGGTTTTGTGTCGAACTCCAACCTCCTAGGCAGAACCCAACTGTTCAGAGGGATGTCTGAACTGTGGAAGCTTGGCTTCGCTTTCACCACTAATGTCAACCATGACATTATTTATTATTATTATTATTATTATTATTATTATTAACAACTTAACTTGTCTTTTCACAAAAGCATAATTCCTGGATATGGCCCAACCACATAACTACCTATGATTAAGTGATCAGTGGGCAGGAATCCATTCATTGCAGTACTCAGTAAGAAAATATTTCATTTTGACCTTTGCGATTCTTGCACTCACAGCAAACAACTGGTAGTTAATGAACACAAAGACGAAAATGAATAGGGCCACCCATCAATTTACAAACAGGATGAAGAGCTCTCGTACAATCTGTTGGCAAAAAAATGCAAAAGTAACAATAAAAAATACTGTCTCCGCCAATGAGCAGGCTGGTAATCCCATCTCTGGTGTGCTGATATAAAGGAGATGAATGACATGAGATCCAGTTTTCGCTATCAGACGGGAGCCGTATTCATTTCTCAACACTGGTCGTTTCCTTCAGTCCCCGCCGTTCGTCTATCACGAATTAATTAATTTCAGAGACATTTTCATGTACACGTTTGCATTAAGCTTCCTAGTCTTTTTGCGAAGATTTATAGCTGTCCCTGAAAGAGTTTTCAAAGGGTACCTTTAAAACAGCCCATTAACAATCCATTAAGGTGGTCTGAGTCCACAAGGCCAGGCAGCATGTGAGAACCTGGATTAGAGACGAAGCAGGAGTGACGACTGCGCGGCCCAACAAAGTGTTCGTGTTTCAACCTACAGTTATGGTCAAAAGTTTACATACACTTGTAAAGAACATAATATCATGGCTCTCTTGAGTTTCCCGTTATTTCTACAACTCT
>JAQMCW010000004.1:11257062-11272651 GCA_030068335.1 Chrysichthys cranchii
AGACCCCCCCCCCCCCCCCCATCCCTCGCAACAGTTGATCGCCGACAATCCACCCCCCCATATCGCTCTGCTGCCACATAGCTGGCCGATTGGACGACTGCTTACACAAACGGGGGTACAGGATTTTCTACTGAAGTGGATGGTGAGTGTATCTACTGTAACAGCTACATTATCAATAACTAGAAGTGACTATTTCAGCTTTCGTTACTGCAAAATTCAGCTTTAGTGGTCCATTTGACCATTAGTAGTCTTTGCAGCAATGTTTCAAATTATAAAAATGGCAAATGTGGCGTGTTAACAAAAGTCCTTAACGTAGGGATTATTCTAGACTGTTCCACTAGCAGAGATATTTCAAATTGGGTCAGCGCTGTGGGAGTCTGCAGAGAATAATTCACACCTACATTTTATTAAAACACGTGGGCAAGGGAAGAAACGGAAACTTCACTTTCACTACAACAGTTCGAGTTTGAAAGGCTTATGAAAGAACTCCAGGCGCTTTTGAGGTGCAGGCAGTTCATTAAAACTTAAGATGGAGTCACCGGAAGGAAATTGGCAGCCGGATTAAAATGGCGCACTGGTGAGGAAAAATCGATATGGCTGTTTGAACGGGCTGATCTGGTGCGATCTCACCATCAGCCGTTTCCAGCTTCGTCTGTGTTGGGGGGGGGGCGCAAGTCAGACAGGAGATCGTGGTGAAGACAGGAGAGAAACTGTTTATCAGTAAACACCCCTATGTGAGGTTAGGCCTACGTCTATTTAAAAGTCACAACAGGCTGACGCTGATTGCTCACGTGAGGCGCAGACAAATGTGCAGCAGATCCATTTTCGTCAGAGAGCGCACTCAAGGTTAATTCCGGCATCACCGTGGTTTTGTTGTAGCTTTTTTTTGTGTCGTTTCTTTTTTTGGGAAAGTACGTTACACTGACGGCTATTTGCGTTTTATTGTCTTGATGATGACGCCGTGTAGCAGAAAGCCCTGACAGATTCCACTGGCTCCTTGTTTTAAGTTATGATGTATATAGTCTCAGAATGGTACTTGCAAAACGCACACTGTGCAAATCCTGATGAGTCTGCCTGTGGCGACGAACAATAGCGATAAGCTTAGTAGTACACAGTGAGCGCCCAGAAAGCCATCTGCCTTATGGTTCCCCTAAGAGACAGCCATCTATACTAAAATACAAGCAATCCATCAGCTTAGAAATAAAATAAAAAAATAAAAAAGCAGCTCTTTTCCCTCAAGTCTAAAAATACAGAATGTCCTTCACTTAGCACTGTATAGGATATGAAAATTTAGGGTACGTTTATGCTATAAATTTATAGTAATATTATACATGGCAGAAAAGCTGCTGTTCACTTTAAGGACACCACAAAAGGCATCGATGCAATTATCCACAATAGCGGTTATCGGTGTCCTGTAAACAAGTGGATATTTAATAAGTGCTCAGATCCCTGAGGTAGAAGAAGAATTGGTTTCATAGAAAAGGGTTTCGGTATTGTGACAAGTGCACGGTGCTATAAAACACTTCAAGAATAAGAAAATCATCAGTGACTGCTCAGTGAAATGCAGCCTGACATAAAGTCAAGTTGACTGAACTGCACTGAATTGTATTTTATTGTATTTTAACTGGTAATATATACCTTTAAACTTTTCAGATGGCCAGATCTTGACCCTTTACTTCTAGGGGGCCAAACAGATAAAACCGAGGGCTCCAAATGCTCCACTGTAGTCTCAGGCAGACATTTAATCTCAAATTCAGGCAAGATTGTCTTTATGTTTCTATTTTATAAATATTACTTATCCTTTCCATGGGGGGGGGGATCATGCACACATTTCAGAGTCTACCTTACACACTGTGTAACGGCCTGCTCCTGCCAATCTTCCCTCGATGTATAATTCAGTGAGAGTTGTAAATCTGCACAACACCTCCATTGTACACCCCATGCTCTGTTATAGCAGTATCAGCAGGGGAAAGAGCTACAGAAGAGCAGATGACCTCTCTGGAAGCAGTGCTCCGAGCAAACAGATCCAACTGGTGGAGGGCACAGCGGAGTGAATCTTTAACCCCCGGACGGTCAGAATTTCAAATACGGCCTTAAATTCCTTCCGAGCGTGACTCAGAGAGGCCATACCAACTCTGACAGGGACTACAGAGACAGACTTTTAATCAGCTGGTATTGTGTGCATTACTCTTGGCCTGCTACGCCCTGGATCACAATAGCTTGTATGCTACTCCCAATAAAAAGAGACACGTCAGAGGAACAGTGAGATGAGAAAAGTCAATATTAAATTAACTGTGATGCACGGAGTTGTACTTTTCAGGATTTTTCACTCTTTTTTAGGTGAATTTTCCTTTTCCAGGACAGTTTCCATCAGTGCAATGTACAACTGGCGCTAACGGAAGGGATTCCTAAATGCCTCAATTGTCAGTATCACTGGAATGATACAAGTTAAAGGCCTTAGTCACTGTTAGAAGTAAGTGAGGGGTTAAGTTTTGTGTTGTTTAAAACACAGCCTGCATCCCGAGCAGAAAATGCACCGAATAACCGATATGTGAACTGTATATATTTATCCAGAACTGCATAAATATTAAAAAGAAAAAAAAACCCGAAGTAATCTCAGTGGTTTAGAAGACCACTTCCAAACCTCTTATAATTCTGGAGCATTTTATCCATTTTTCATATATTCTAAGTTTACCTACTCCAGTTTCGATGTTTTTCAGGATGCACGGTTTTGGCTTTTTTTTTCTTTTTCTTTTTTTTTTTTACTCTTGCTCCAAAACAAACCTCAATCTTGCCTCAATCAAAGCAAAATTCTGATAACTGCAAAATGTTTCCATTAAAAAAAACAAAAACAAAAAAACCCCCACAAACTGCTCTCAGGATGTAGAAGTAGCGTGCAAATGGGTGCAATTTACTTGCATAGTAATCAGTGCCATTTTAGAACATCAGTTCTGTTCGCGCACCTCTCAGACGAAACCTGAACGCCGTGTACACAAGAAACGGCTCGACTGTCCAGCACCGCGCACCTTAAGTGTTCGGATATGCGGTTAGATACGGCTTTACAAAAACGACCGATCTACCGACGCAACGAAGATGAGACCACAGTGTCGTATCAGTGGAAATCTGGGAAGTCGGTTAGGTTCTCATTTTCCTGTGCCAAAACACCTGACTGCATTTCCTCTCACTCAAACGCAGGTGCCAGGGCCATTAGAAAGTGTGGTGTCAGCACCTGAACCATGCATCTGCAGCTGAACAGCTGTGTGTGTGTGTGTGTGTGTGTGTGTGTGTGTGTGTGTGTGTGTGTGTGTGTGTGTGTGAGGGCTCAGTGAGAGAAGCCGAACGCACTGAGGGAAAGAGTTGCAAGGCGGGGAAGGGTATATTACAGACCCTCGTGTTGCCGTATGAGACATCCCGCAGGTTCCCCTGGGACATGGCGGCCATGTCGGGCTCGACCGACACGCTCCACCTTCACCTGACAGAACACACGCATATGGTGGTGCGTGCGGATGTCTGCAACTGAGTGTGCTTGCACATCAAGGCCTCAGAACATGGACCCTAATCAGAGATTCATGGCTTTAAGCTCAGATAGCCTCAAGGCTGTTAGGCCCCTGCTTCATTATGACTGGTGGAACAAGTGCCCTCTACCCTCCCTGGGGACCCTCCCTTTGTGAAAAAGTTTGAAACTGAGGCGACAAAAATGAGAAAGACGATTGCTTGATTGATTTCCGCCAAACTCCACTACAGCGCAGGGCGAAGCCTGATTAAAAGCGGATGTTGGCTGCTGTTACAATGGAGCAATTTGGAAATAATGAGGGACTAATCCACTGGCCTTAATAAGTCCAAAAGCCAAAAGGAGAATTCCTCTGAGAAACAGACACTCGGTCTGAACCTAGACAATGTGTGCTTTGTGCTGCAGAGGCACCACACAAAGTGCAGGATCCTGCCTTCGGCGAGAATGGTAAGATAGATGTTGGGATGAAGGGAGAGGAGAGAATGCTTACCGGGAGGAACTACAGGGATAAGTGCCTTTTGACCTCACGCCATTAACTTCTCTCCGAATGTCTACGGCTCGGCAAAACAGGAAAGCAGGAGCGACAGGGAAAGAGTCTTAGTGGGAGCGGATCAACACAAGTCGGACCTGCTTGAATTCTCTCCGGAGTGAACATAGTTGATATGGGAGATACCACAGATCTCTGACTCACAAGACTAAATCAAGTGGAATGATTATCTGATGAGCACCAGAAATCCCCACCCAATTTGACTCAGTCAAATTACATTTGATTAGCGGAGATTAAGTAAAGCGGCCAAAGGAACGATGGGGAAAATAAAGGGAGTGTTGACGACTGAACTTCAGAGATGCCTGGTGAGGGACTCGCTGTTCATAAAGCGCTATAAACGTGGGTTCGAACTTGCCGTGCAGACGCCCCATATGATGCGTAGTTTCACAAATAAATTAGAATTTGCATTTGCGGGCAAGTCACTGTGGTGTAAGAGGAATAATACCTCAGGGAATGCTGTTATTAAAAAAAATAATACCTCACAGTAGCTCTGCATCACTCTGGCTGAAAGCTCCCACCACCCGATTGATCATTGATTATTTACCCCATAACAGCAAGCGCCGTTGTGTTTTATTTGACGTCTTATAACACATTATATGTTTCACAAACCTGTCAAGCAAGCTAGGCCCAGATTTGTCACGACTGCATGAACGGTGACTCCTGCCCTGGATGAAGGACCTTGCGCAAGCCAGGAGTTGGACGTTTACGACGACATGTCATGGTTTAACAGCACCAATGCTGGCATATCACATAAAGCATTCCTGAGATTCAACAAACCATGTCCCCAGACTAAGCCAAGGGAGGGTGGTAAACTTCTCATAAGCTGAATTACAACGCAGCATGCAGAGTGGATCTCTGGGCTGAAGTGGTCGTAAAATAAGGTAATGTCTCTGCTCAAAACTGAACCCAACAGCGACCAGGGTTTGATTACACAAGCAGTACACTAGTCACATTACACTACGGTAGGAGCCTATAAATTACCAGCTTGTTAATTAGGTTACGCATGATGCCATAATTAAGCTTATAAACAATACTTCGAATGCCTTAGAATTAATTCCCACTAATGGCCCTGAAGCTTCAGTGTTGCAACAATATTGTTAACGACAATTCACGTAGGGGCAAAATTCCACATATTGTGGATGTTCTCTGGGAAGATAATATTTTAGATTTTTTCAGTAAAAATTGAACTTGCATGCATGTATTAAATGGAGGAATATATTTATTTGCAGTAGTAGTTAAAGACCTGTGTGCCTTAAGTAACACATCGGACTGGTGTAAGATCTACACGGACTAAAGCCAGCCTCATTATACACTGCTACACAGGGCTTCCTTGAGGCTGACGAGTCGACTAATTGCTCAGAAAGAAAACACCAAATAGTTTTAAAAATATGTCTCGAAGAAAAAAAAAACTTTCACAAAGGGTGAGAAAGCAAACACTGATTTAAAATAGGAAGCGATATGAGAGCATGTCAAAAAAAACAAAATAACAACAACCCAACAGTATGACCTTCACCCATGAACTCTTACATTTCATCAGAGCTCATCAGAACCATTTCATTAGACTAGCATCAAATGGTTTCTTGGGAATTTGTCAGTAAGAACTATAATATTAAAGTATTAATCGTTCACGCAAAATGCTAAATGCTTACCATTCCCGAACCAAAATTTGTTCGCCAGTTAGTAGGGACACTTCCTGCTTGAAAATCTTCTACAGTGGGCCCTCGGCTCGTGAACGCATCGGATGGCGAACAAATCGACGTACGAACTAAATTCCTGAGCAGATTTTGTACCAACCGACGAACAAATCCCTGACTGATGTACAGGAAGCCAACCCACGCTTCACGGGACAAACGTTCAGTTCCGATCAAGCGCTCGTGGTGTGAACGTGTTCAATGCATTTTTTCGTTGTGTTTCTCTGAATTTTTGCTCTATAAGCTTCATTCTGGGTCCCAAGAAAGCGGAATTGGTAGTGAGAGTAAGAAGCCTAAGCGTATAACAGTTGAAATAAATAAAGAAATAATCGCAAAACATGAGAATCGCCATCATATCCCTCCGCCACCGTCCACCTACGCCAGCGACTACGTATCCACCACAAAGGGAACGTACATTAAAGTCATCTGTTTATTTCATTTTGTTTTATTTTTCTATAATTAAGGTTATTTGAATTTTATTCTATGTTTTATTGCCACAAATAAAACCATAATACACTTTAAAAACAGGTTTTTGAGGGCTGAAACACATTAATTGTATTCACATTCATTTCAATGGGAAAATTGATTTGGGTCGCGAACAAATCAGGTCACGAACAGAGTCTCGGAACGGATTAAGTTCGTGAGCCGAGGGTCCACCGTACTTCTCGTCTTGGAGACAAGCACTGACGATGGTCAGCTTCTGAACCCCAACGAACGTCTCTCACTTATAAACGGGGTCAGCATAATTTAGGCTGCACACACTCTTATGTAGACACGTACAAGGAGAAGCAGAGCCAACACCCAGAGAATGTGGGAAGAGCATCGGAAGAACGTTTCTGCCTTTCCCCCCAAAAATGAAAAGCATCGCTGAACTCAGAGCAGGCTGAGCAGACGGACCCGGGTGGCGAAGCGCAGGAGCAGGGTCTGTGTCTGAAAAGTGGCCATTCAATTCTGATTATGGCCACCTAATAGAAAGTAATGAGAGGGGCTTATGCTCCAGTGACTTCGGCTTTTCCCCAGCGGGGCAGCAGCGCTCTCTGCAAAGGCCAAACCTTCTGCAGTACTGATTGAGTCTGACACTCAGGCTGAAGGAGTGAGGGCAAGAAATGTGCAGAGGAAAAGGGGGGGAAAGAAAGAAACCGTGGCGAGTGTGGGTAGGCAACTTTTGTGGAGTCAGCAGAATGACAGGAAGCGACGCAAAGTTATTATGCACCTTCCGTATCTGTTTTTTTTAAATTACTCGGGGAGATTTGTTATCGAGCGCATTTACAAAAAGACATCTGATATCCGCAGGTGGCGGATGGTTGTGGGCAGCGCATTATGAAGTGATATCTTTTAAAATTAAAAGCATTATCGGATTTCAAGAAATCCAATAAACAGACAGAGATTTTAGAGGAATCACTGTATTATTCGATGCAAACACGCCGTTAATCTGATATGTCTTATATGCAACATAAGCAGAAGGAGGAAAGCCGCCCCGGAGCAGTAAATGCCACAGCCTTACTAAAAAAAAAATAAAATAAAAATGTAGCAGGTTTACTGAAGATGAACATTATGGGATGTATTTACAAAAAAAAAAAAAAAGTTTTCCCATTCCCCATTCCCGTACTTAAGATTATTCAAATGCACCGGATGAATAATTTGCCAAGTCAGATTTTTTTTCTTTTTTCTTTCAGTAAACCCACACGCACTGTGCCTTTCGATCTTTGCTGCACTGCTTTATTCCCTTGGGAATGCTGGTTGTTTGACTGCATAGTATATTCAGTAGAGTGCCGCTGCCCGGGAAAACCTTCTGCCCACACCTTTTAAAGGCTTCACACAAGCCAGGCATATCTCTCTCCGCTTCACCTGCCTCTTTCTGCTCCCCATAAGAAAAAGTCGGAATTTTTGCTCAGCACAGCTTTTCATACGCCGGCTCTTGTGTGGTAACCATAGCGACAGC
The DNA here is from genome assembly GCA_030068335.1 of Chrysichthys cranchii. Taxonomy (NCBI): domain Eukaryota; kingdom Metazoa; phylum Chordata; class Actinopteri; order Siluriformes; family Claroteidae; genus Chrysichthys; species Chrysichthys cranchii. Next base: position 11,264,754 of record JAQMCW010000004.1, read on the forward strand.
AAGCCCAGTTAGCGCTTAGCCAACCAGGACTGCGTTGTTATTTTATAGCCACAGGCTGCATAACAAACAGAAAAAAAAACAAACATCTGACCAGAAAGAAAAGATGTTTGATTGCCTGTTCATTTTCTGTTCCTCCAAATATAAATATATCTATGGAAGCAGGAGGTGGTGTCCTCATCTTGGGCACGTATAGGATGCGTTCATGGGGACAAGCATGGTTGCATTTGCTTGAAGGTTTTTCTGATGGCACTGACCGACACCTTTTCAATTACCAAAGAAACAGGACTCTGCTATTATCCTCCTTGTTGTTGCTCTTCTTCTTTCTCTTCTTCTTCTTCTTCTTATTATCCATCGTCTATACCTTTTCATTCTCACGATCATCAGGATCGTGAAAAAGCTGGAGCCTATCTCGGATAACCACCAGGGAAGAAGTGGGGTGCACCCTGGGCAGGTCGCCAATCTATCACTTGGCTTACACAGAGATGAATAACTATTCACACTCACATTCACACCTATGGGCAATTTACAGAGGCCAGCTGACCTGAGCAGCCTGTCTTGGGCTGTGGAAGGAAACCAGAGCACCTGGAGGAAACCCACATGGAGAACATTTTTTTTTAAACTATACATAAGCACAAAGCCCCACCCCAACAGCGCTATCATCTCTGAGCACCTGACGCTGTAACTGGATCATAGCCTACAAATTTTTAATTTTTCATACTTTTAATTTGATCTTATGCCTAAGAAGAAATTTGTTTTGTATAAACAATACTTCCTACAATTGAAAAATACATAGTTGATAAAAGGAGACGAGTAAAAGACTACAGTAGAGCAGCAGGCAGACAGAGACCGGCAGTACCTACCGTCGATTCGGCTCACCAGCTCCTCCAGAGCCTTCACTTTCCTCTGGATCCCCGGCTGGGCAAAAGTGTAGTTGTCCTACAGATATGAGAGAGAGAGAAAGAGAGAGAGAGAGATGAAAAGAGAGGGAGAGAAACACAACTCAGGCACAGCTCTAGCTAGCAGATCATTATTCCATTGTTTTGTTTTGGTTTTTATATTGAGATATGAAGATGTCCTGATTGACAGGTCCCTGTGGAGAGCTCGTTTACAATACATTTACATCACGGCAATTAAAAGTCATTGATCGCATAAAATAGAATCCATTAGCGATGCTTACATAATGTCTTTATGCCTCAGGGATTTTTACTGCATAATGCCAACCATGGGAAAAGGACTATCAAGTACACAGTTAACACACTCCCAATCTCTCTCACAAAGACATACATGCGCAATGGCCTTATGGGTATAGTCAATATCTGCGTACAAAGCACATAACTGCCCATACCACACACACACACACACACACACACACACACACACACCCACCCCCACAAAGCAGGATGGCCATAGTGAGTGTAGCTGCGTGCTGGGAATAGTGAGCCCCGTAATTAAGTGATAATATTCATCATGGTCCTGTGGCCCACAGTGCGGCGTAATTACCACATTCATTTCGGCGTGTGCCGCCGGCCCTCGTGACCAGACAGCCACTTAGGAATCCTGCTCCACACCTCCGTCTCCCTCCTTGCCGATTTCTGTGCCGGCTAGCTGTTGACCTAGCAGTGTTTTACCGCTGCCTCAGAAAGCGGCCGGCGGACCACCGCATGCAGGGGGTTAAGGAAGATGAATATTGTGCTCAGAGTGCTAGACGGGGATATTGATAAACACCGGTGGCTGAAGACCCATCATTCACAGCAATTACAGGGCTGCTGGAGAAGACTAGGTGCAAGAGTGAAGTGTGCTTGCAGGCAGGTCTCAAGCGAAATGGTGAGAACTCACTCATCCGCACACAAATAAGAAGCACCGCTGAGCAAAGACAGCTTTACAGAGCACAACGTTTGCTGAAGAATAAACCTAACACTGTAATCGATCAGAGGTTGATTGGACTCATAATCTGAGCCACCATGCCACCCAAGGTAATCCAAGCACTGGTAATTTAACGTCCCTTGTGTGTCTCTCCCCCCCCCCAGAAGATTAAATGTCCAGCACTAACTGGTAGGAAAACTCCTACCTTCTCTGCGCAAATCCACACCCAACAAGCAATTCCAACAGGTGTTAGCGTCCTGGCTTGACAAAGAGGCAGCCCTTGCTGCTCTGACTCACAAGGGCAGACAGATATTGAGTGTGTCTAAGCGTTAAGAGTGTGTGTGAGAGTGTGTGTGTCTCCATCTTTGATGAGGCTTCAGAGAGCGAGGAAGCTTTAATGTGGCCTGGGAGCAGCTAAGGCGGCAAACGTCCCACAAGGGGAGAGAAGTCATTAACCGATAAACAATTGCGGCTGTCCTTCAGGCTGTGCAGCCACTGCACTCCAGACGTGCCTTGGATGAATACACAAGATGCTACATCCCAACACTTCAAGTGATTCCAGCTCTGGAGTTCCCCCCCCCTCTCTTTAACTCTCTTTTCCTTTTCTCCATGACCTCGAAACCGGACTGGTGGAGCGACCCTAAATACGGTAAAACAGATGGAAGAGTTCGTGCCTGGCCTACTTTTGCAGGCCTGAACCTACTCTTCAGCTGGAGCGATGACCCTTGAGATCATTCGCGGCTCAGTGAACATTAACGCCCAAAGCCTGGATAATCTATCTCTGCATGAGGTTCTCTCTCTGTTAAAAGTTGTGGGAGCATGCTGGTAGGATAAATGTGGTTGATGTTTGGAAATGCAGGTGAATTTTAATGCAGAGGAACCGCCCGGTGCATTACACCATACAGTGCAACATTATGTGCGGCAGAACGCCTAGTGATCTTTTTATTTGGGGGGAATTTGGTGGTTAAGCCAGAACAACAGATGTTTTTTTTTTTTTCTTCTTCTTAGTTTTCTACTTATTTAGTGGTGGTGAATTCTCTCTCTCCCGGAATTGTCCATGTTGAATGACAGCTTTTAGTCTGGAAGGGCAAGGACGAACATCAACGTGCCTCCTCAGAGACGCGTGTGACCCTGCATCTTTTGTAACTGCTGCTCCGGATTGCACTTTGAGGAGTACCGACTTTTCTGCTCTGCTCTGGATACATGAGCCGAAAGATCCCGCATCACTTTGATCCTGAAAAATCATGAAAAATTTCAGTGGTCTTTTTAGCATATCACGTGCTGTGCTGCGCTGTGCGATCTTCGTGATCCCAATCGATTCAAAGCGAAAGTTGAATTCCAAAGACTCGATATCCAATGAAGAGTTTGTCACAGTGAACTTCTGATTAAAGAAAAATTACTACGCTCTGTTTACATCATCAGTCAGCACAATCCGGCACTTGTCATGACGCCAAGTTGGCAGCCAGGTAGCGCACCTCATTATGTGTTGTAAGCCCACTTTATCAATACTCGACCGAATAATTATTTGACGATGTTGCAAATTCTTCTGCAATGATTTATGTATGTGACCGCAAAATCGGGCTGAACCCAATAAAAGTGCTGCCGACAAATTCGGCTACAAACCACCCAGTTCCTTGCGGAATCCTTGACTTCACCACAATACAACCACCTTGTTTGGTAGCACATTGGTCTGCGAGTGCCTTCATGCGGAATAATACAACATAGAGCTGTTGCTCCAGAGCCGCCAAATTAGTGGGGAAAAAAAACTTTCGTAATGCTCCAGTAAAATTCTTCCCACTTTATTCACATCCCAAGAACAGATTTGGGCATCGTGTTTCTGGCCTGTTGATCTGGGATCAGATCAAAAATCAAAACGGGACACACAATGTGATGCGTGGTGAGCATCGTCCACCGAAGGCATATTGAAACCAATCCCAAACAGTCCTCGGTGAGGTTTCACATGACCTTGATGACGTGACTCGTTGAGGCATACTGCCAGTTAGATTTAAGATTCGGCCTTGCTAACTAGAGCCTTCGTTACTCCCCTGCTGTGTGCCATGTAGTAGCAGGTCATTTACCTGTTAAGCAGTGAGAAGGGAGGTTAGTCTTAAGTATGCATTAAGCCTGCCCAGAGGCTTTGGTAATTACATTTGCATTATTAAAGCTCCTCTGCAGCAATGTAATAAAGTACTTCGGCTGTAGCACATCTTAACTAAAGGGCCACAAACAATCTGAAGTTTTCACAGCAATGGGACCGCTTTCACCTTCGGTGCTGCTTCCAATATATTTGGGTATACGGACCTCCGACTGAAGGGAGCACGGCAAGTGGATAAACACTCAGACAGGACAGGATTGAAGATAGTCCTCCAGTATCCTCAGAGATGGACAATATAGTTGCACAGTATGAGGAGACAAAATAACCATCTGCATCTTAGCTCTTGAATAAAACAGCCAGATTTGAACGTTACCCAGGCAAACGTTCATTCGCAAGAGACAATCTGTAACGCTCGACGGCAGTGGACCACAATGATCCCAAGTCGTCAGCATACTTGATGCAGAGGCAACATCTGAAAGGGCTGGTCAAAGGACAATACTACCTTTGTGAGCTTACAAGCTCGTATACTCTGCTACTTATTAGCCAACACGTACAAGTGCTCCAGTACTCCAGGGGGCGCTGTTAAAATTTTACAACTCACATGAATACAGGAAGAAGATGCTACTCCTCAAAGTCAACCATCTTGGAATGAATCAGCTTGAGCATGCCTCATGGGCAACCTCCAGTCACAGGATTGGCAACGTTGCATGTTTGTCCAGGGAGTTCACCTAGCTGCCAAGGGCACAGCATGGCAACCATTGCTGCCATACAACATTTACGATGTAACTGCGTTGTAATTTTCATGGAAGCGAGCCCAACATTGTCTCCACACATTGGAAACCGAGACTCCTCGATAAATTTTGCTTAAATCAGACTACTGTTAATGCCATAACGCTACAGGTCAAGCAGGAAGTGGCAGTCACCGATTTGGACACTCACTCGGTGATTATTTTTATCATTTTATTCAGCCTGGTAGCCGTTTTCATGGTTGCTAGATTTAAAGAATCTTACTGAGGCCAGGCTCAGAAGCAAGATTTGCGTGCAACTCTTTAGTCCAAGCTTGCAACTAGGAGGCTACAGAAAACTGTTTCTGTTGCCGTTACACCAGGTGAACAGTGTATCATACTCCACTAGTGGTTCATATGTGCTCACTGATTCCACTTTGGCATTTTCTGAGAAAAGGCCAATTTCTCTCCTGAGTCTGAAGCTGACCAAGTACAAAAAACATGGACATGTGTGATCAATAGATGAGGCCTCTGACTTTTCCTGTGAATAAAATAGTACAATGACGGGATGAAAGCCCTATTCCGATAAGGGAAGAGAGGTGAGGGAGCAACACCATGCGAACAAACAAAAAAAAGAAAAACATGGCTGCTGACAGGATTTGGAGCGGTGATGACAACCCTGATAAGCAGTGTGCACAAAGCGGACTGCTCTCAGTGTGACTCGGCTGGGGGAGCAGGCTTTTATACTCGCACTCTAGCTGTTGATAGCTTTCCATCAGTCCAGCCGTTCTTCTCTCCCTCCCTTCATCCATCTAGCCCATTCTCAAAGTCAAGCCTCTTATCAGAAAATAATCCAGCTATTCGCTGTGTGAACAAACAGGATCATGAGCTTATCTCTAGAACATCTCAAAGTCACCGTCCAACACGACGCCGCTTCTCTCCCATATGCTTGTCTATCTCCTATTCGTTATGAAGCTTAGTGATCAAGAAAGCTTTCAGGTATCTTAATGGGCTTTGAGAGTCGAACGCTGATGTTCACGTCTTTATTTGCAAAATGCATTTGGCTGAGAGATGTTTGTGCGCAGCACTAAAGCGGAGTTAATTCACAGGGCTTTGTGCCGCTGGGGGAATATGGCCGACGAGAAATGGAGGAGCTCAGTGAGCTGAGACAGAGGTATACAGTTGTCAATAAAAGAGTGAGAGCAGAAAGCCGCAGTCGGGCTTTTCCTGCTGCAGCCCCAGCTCTCTCAATAGCCTCTGATAGAATATAATTGGCAAGAGGGCACCAGGGTGAGATAGCACTGCCGTTCCTGCCAGAACACATACACAAACACGCAAAGACAGCAGAGTCTCGGCTCAGGGTTATATATTTGCCAAAGTGTGCCAGTGAAAGGCAGAGACAATAGCAGCGCCTTGCTCCAACAGCAGCTCAGAACACACAATCACATTAGGCCTGGAGCAAAGATACCCCATTAGATAATGATGGAAAATGCAGAGAGGAAGAGAAAGTGAGACAAAGGGACACTAAAGAAAGCTCTGGCCTTGAGCTGGGCCATGCCACTTTCGCCCGTGTGCGTTTATATGCCCAGCCACGATGATGCAACACAGTGCAGAACCTCATCAGTATTCCCAAAGAGACCCGGAGGAGCAGTGCCAAAACATCACACGCCATCCACTTTGATGCTTCCTAACACTTTTCTTCGCTTGGCTGCTGTTACTGTCCTCAAGAACAGTGCCCGAGTGTCAGAGCCCAAACGCCAATCAATGCTAACTATGTAACAGATGGAAGAATAGACTGGCTGAGTGGGTGTCAATGTGCGCTTCAGTCCCAGACTCTGTCAATACGTTGTTCCAACAGAGCAGCAGACCAATTGGCCAAATCAAATCGTTAGAGCCTGAGGCTCCATTTAGGTCAATGTTTCCAATAAACACATGCAAATATTGCACGGATTATCAGTGGAATCACGAGCTCCGTCGGCGATTAATTCGTCCGGACCACTTAAGGAGCTTTCCGAAGGAGCCGTGAAATTAGCGTCTTCACTAAAACGATGAGATAAGGATCGTGGCACAGTTTCCCTGCAGAATCACAGGGCCACGATACTGCGCACTCAGACAACAACAACGACGCCAGCTCCACCTCCAGCCGTTATTCCCAGCACACAGTCTGGAACAGTGTGGGCTACTAATGGGAATGCAATAGAGAACAATATTTGCTTGGAGATGGCAATTTCCCTGAATGAATGATACGCATGCATTTTCCCTTTCATTTATGTTTATGCCACTTTTATAGGTTCCACTTCTGCCGTTGAAACAAACCCCCAAGAGCCGTGAGGTAAATGGTTTCATTTCTTTTCCCTCTTAGTTAGTATGCAGAGAAGGAGAGGGAGGAAGGGAGGAGAGTGGAAAGAGAGAGAAAGAGGGAAATAGGCTAAATAAGCAAGAGGCTCATTAATATCACTGAAGGTGCGTTTCACAGACAAAGGGCCCCGAGAGGCACCTATTTATTTAGGAAATTAATAAAAGTGAGCGTTTGGCCCAGTGTAAATGCCACTTTCTGTCCACAGCAGCACTTCTGCTCTGCATGGGGAGAACGCACATCATAGCTGCTCTGACCTTGGCTCTAATTGCTCAGCGGACACTAGGGAGAGCCACGTTTCCCCCCTAATGGTTTATAAACAATTTTACAGGGGCCGTGCCGCTCTACGACCTTAATTAGTTTGTGATCCTCTGACTCGTGCCCCTAGACCCCAGTCTGATCCAGCGACTGATACAGGACACATCTGGGTTTGTTTGTTTTGTTTTTTTTTTTTTTTTTGGGGGGGGGGGGTCAAAATATGACACATTTATGCACGAAACATTATTACAGGCGCACAAGTAAATCATTTTGTATAATTTCCCAAACAAGAAAATCTCCACTTGCCTTCTTTGCGTCACCATCTTGGAGTTATTTGTGACAATATGCTTTGATGTTGTTTGGATGTGTTAACGCTCCTCCGTTGAGTCCAGAGGTTTATGTGAACATCTGTTCACTAAGCCTTACAGATATCTGAATAATAAAATGAGGACAATATTTTCCCATGGGGACATTTCTGCTCGAGATTTTCCCCATGTTCCTCTTTTCTAATGAACAGCGTTCCCTTCTGGGTTCAGTAAGGTCCATCCATCTATCCGTCTATGGATCTATAGTGGAACCTCTGGTCATGAATTGAATCCGT
>JAQMCW010000004.1:11352048-11365572 GCA_030068335.1 Chrysichthys cranchii
TGCTCATCTGCGTGAACGTGCATTAGGCATGCTGCAGGGAGGCATGAGGACTGCTGATGTGGCTACGGCAATAAATTACCATGTCCGCACTGTGAGACGCCTAAGACAGCGCTACAGGGAGACAGGAAGGACAGCTGATCATCCTCGCAGTGAAAGACCACGTGTAACAACACCTGCACAGGTGATAAGGTGACCTCCCAGCGAATATAAATAAATAACAAGTAGCAGTGGTCAAAAACAGTACTATATCTGCCTGCGTCCCAGAGGTGTCCATCCAGACAGGATGAAAATCATCAGAGGACTGCAGAGCTGGTCAAAACACAGCCTGTAATTTGTGCCATCACTTTCATATGGAGAGGGAGAGGAAAAACAGCGCATTGCCAGTCCAGATGTAAATCAAATGACCGAGTACCCAGCGCCTGGAAATTGCAAGATTACTCCCGGCTTCATCTAAACAGGGCGAGAGTTTAAAAACAGATGGGACGAAATATGTCCGAAGTGACGAGCATTTATTTAAAAGCCTCCGCCAACATAAAAAAAAACAAAAAAAAACAAACAACAATAAAGGTCATAAACCTTAGGAAATAAAAGTTTCAGCTAATGTTGGGCACTAAAAAAAAAGATAGCAGATTGTAATCCTTTAACTGTTGTGCTCTTTTAAACTGATAAACGTCATTAATCTGCTCCTAAAGCCTGAATGTGTACGGTCTTATTACACTTACAGCACTAATAAAGGAAATCATTACAAAATGCTCGAGTAAGCCGATCAAATAAAAAGCCAAGTGCCGTTGCTTTGACTTATTTCCAACCATTAGGACAAAAGTTTTGTCTCCCGACACCGGTTTTTCATATTTTTCATATTACATGATCTTTTTACTCTGCACAGATCTACAGGCCAGCGGACTCCCTGCTGTACAAAGGCCTCCTTCAAAGAAAGCTGTATGAGAAAGAAAGAAAAAAAATCCTCCCCCTGATGAGACACATCAGCGTGATTGTAATTCGCCTCTGTCTCTCTACGTCCTGCCCGTAAAGTGGTCCTCGGTATTCGATGAACCTCTCCAGAGCGAAAGACTTACAACAGCTTATCTGAAGCGAGGTGCGCAGTGTGAGTGCGAGTGCGTAGGCCGTCTGCGAAATCTTTCGACTCTGCATGACTTCCACGTCCAGGCCAAAAAATAAATAAATAAATATTATAATAATAATAATAATAATAATAATACGAATAAGAATAAGAATAACAACAAAGGACTGGATAAAAATTCAGGAGGGGAAATGTTGTGAGAAGTCAGCATCAAGAGGCATGGACAGGACCAGAAGGAGGAGTAAAAGAAAGGGGGAAAGGAGTGAAAGACATACCTCATTTATCAGGAGTGCAGAGGGCTGTCACTCAAAGGCACTGTAGCGCACCAGCGAGCCGAGTGGAAATAAAACTACTGAGAGACTGCAGTGAAGTAAGGTGCCGAGTCAAGGAGGATCTTATTCGCTTTATAGGCAGAGTCTGAAAGTCAGCGGCTGCCGTCACGCATTTTGCATTAGCCTTCAGTCAGGAATACAGTACAATAAAAGCACAATAAAGAATCATAAGCAATATACAGCGATCTAGATTAATGTCCTTTTAAATCCGTCCATGTTTTTTTATTTGATCGTGTTTTAAACTTTGGGTTGGAGATGATAAAAAAAAAAAAAAATTTAAAAATTAAAAAAAAGGACAGCTTCTCCCAGAGTGTCTTTATACTGCAGGGGGAAAAAAGTCAGAAAAAGCACTTTCATAAAATCTCTTACATTATCAGTGTTTATCACTTTGTCATTATGAGCTGAAAGACAGACTGGCTGTGAGGGAAGGCAAAAAAAAAAGAAAAAAAAAAAAAAAAAAAGACAAAAATGCATTTTGAGCAGTAATTTTTGAAAACGTCAGGGGTAACGTAACCGTCCGATTGTACCCCGTGACGAACTGTGACTCGGTGACAACTCTTTCATCATCAAGTATCATGCTATGATATACAGTTGATCCTCTCATATCGGATGCAATGGACAAAATCCACTGGTCTGAATACATAATCCATTAGCCAGAATGTCCGGTACGAAAGTTTAAAAATCCCGGGTGTTGCGAACTGAGTCCAGTAGTTCAGCAATTGGCCACTAGGTGGCCGTGGCGTGTGTGCTACTAGCTGCTTCCAAGCGTCTTTTGAGCTGTGGTCGTCGTGAAGCTGTACTGTTTCTTCGGCGATTATTTGGTGTTTTTCACCTCCATGTACTTCCCTATTTATGTTGGTCGTTATGCTGCTTGTCATGTGTACAGTACTTGGGTAAAACTTTTATGGACCTTAGTGGTGTTCATCCTTGGATTTCCATTATTTTAACCCCCCACACTAACACACTTCATATCATCGGACTATTCAAGTCAACGGACAACCTCTCCCCCCAATTAGTCCGTTAATGCGAGGATCAACTGTATCCGTCATATCATCCGATCCTATGCAATCGAAGTGACTTGTGTTCAAGGTCCACTGTGTAGGACATTCAGGGGATCTATTAACAGAAATGGAGTATATATATTCCCTAATATACGCATGGAATTCATAACTATGTTTTCATTAGTGCATAATTACCTGTATCTACAAATTGTTGTGTTTTCCTAAGCTTAGAATGAGCTCTTTATATCTACACAGGGAGCCGGTCCACCTCTGCGGAGCCGCCATATTGTGCCGCTACGGTAGCCCAGAACGGACAAACCTCGAGAGGACAAGCGTCATTAATCCAAAGCATCATTAAGCCAAGAGGAAGCGCCGGAAAGACGACAAAGAAGAAAGAAGATGAATCAGGGTTTGAGGAGCTGGCTAACAAGTTTCAGAACCCAAATTGTGAAAAATTGAAAAAAGCAAGGGAGTGTGAATGTCAGTATACATGATCCCCCAAGTTCCGATGGCCTGACTTTTGATTTTTCGAAGTTACGATGACAACTGCGATACGCGAAAAATTGCGAAATATTTTACAAATATTTTAGATTTGCGGGCAGCCATCACCGTATACCGTACGATATGTTCAGTCTACCTGTACTTGGAAGTACGCTACAGGCCTCTTGATGTCTACTCTACATTCTGATATGTGCTTGAAAATGGAGGTAGAGCGAGGGGCATCCAGTTGGTTGAATCCTCCATATTGAGCGTGTAAGGCTGGCATAAGAGCAGGCTGATGTTTAGCTGAACTAGGTTGTCTGACAGTATTCGTTCTACCCTCGCACCAAAGGTGGGAACGCGTGTTAAATGGCACCTTAGTTCAGTTTTCAAAGGGCGCCTTGTCAAAAAACGACTTCTTGTGAAAATTGCCAAGTGTTTGTTCGCTTCAGTCATAAATTTAAACAACTTTTGAGCGCCGGCGGAGATGCAGATGTTGGGCAGCTGCTGCTGCTAATAATTAATAGCCCATGTGACGACGAAACGCTGTTAATTTCCAGTTTTGCGCATGTGTCCGACACCGCCGTGAAGCCAGTAAAAGTTTGGCTCTAAAACCCTGCGAAACAGAAGCGCAGTCGAGTCAAATAAAGGACAAAGTAGCACACGGCACACTCGTAAACTAATGGGAGTCTTGTAAAAAGATACTTTGCTGTATTAGCTGATGCTGCTCAGGAGGATGAAATATAGTCCAGGTGGCTAGGGAGCATACAGTAAGACCCTGTCACTTCCTCCACGCTTTCAGCCTAACCGCACTGCTGCCTTTAATTGATTGCATTATAAATTTGCCTACTTTTTCGCACCGCTTGCGTCATTATCCAGGCACAACACTCACCGCCCAGTGACACCATTGTGTATAGCTAAATAAATAAATAAAAGAAAGGGGGGGGGACGCCACCTTAACTCTGAGGAAAGTTTTCCTGCACTTCAGGCCCAGCGGGGAGTAGATGTCGAATGAAATCTGTGACCGATGCAGAATGAGAGCATTGTGATGAAATTCTAGCTGAGCTCCTGAGCTGCTTCATGAGAAGCTTATGCGCTTATGGGCTGTTAGTCCTGGGATATAAGGAACCAAATCTGTCTGGCATTAAACTAATCTCATACACTCGTACGCCCACACTTTAAGACATTTAATAAGAAGTTTCTCATCTACCAGCCCATGATTACAGTTCATAATGAATATTTCACACGCAGGAGATTGCCAAAGACACGAAGATTCATATTAAAGATGGGAGAGGAAGGATATCGGTGTTTAAACGGTATTATGAGATTGCAATCAATCAGCTGAAAATAAATCAGATCTGTCTGTACTTTGGCTTTTTATGAAACTCTTAAATATGACAAAACAGCAGCCTGCAATGCAGCAAAAAGGATTTGTGCATGTGTGTGGGCATAGATAATACAGGTGTGCCTGCGGTCCACGAACGCTCTGGCCTACGAACGATTTGGTTCGCGACCAGAAATCTCGCCAAGAAATGCATTGGTTAGCATATAATAATTGGTCGATGAACAGCTCCTTTGACCGACGTCATACCAAGCCCCCACGCACTGAGACAATGCGTGCGTATCGGTCTCTAGCAGCCATTTGCATTGTTCAGATGTGCTCTCAGTGCTTTATAGCCCTAAAGTCCAAACAGCACCCCCCCTCAACCCCCCCCAATCCTCTTTTCCATTCCTTCACAAATTAACTGAATTTCAGTGCTTCCTTATGAGAAAAATTGCTTTGGTCCGCGTACAAATTGGTTCCACAAAACCATTTTCCTGGAACGGATCGTGTCCGTGAACCAAAGGCACCACTGTATATGACGTTCGGCCGGGATGTCCCTCTTTACTATTCCTGTGTACAAACGTATTCCTTTTGAATACATCGTTTTAAATTGGCCTAAAGTTTGAGTGGACCACCTGCAAAGCCTTCCTAAGCAATAATGGAAGAGTATTAGACTCCATCCATCTTGCCCTCAACCTCAACCCGGTCCCAGTTGATCAACTGCATCCACACATCATGATGCTCCCACCACCGTGTTTCACTGAGAGTTTGGGGCTTTTGGGATGCTTAACACAGTTGTGTTTCTTCTAAATTAAACCCCTTGTGCCAGAGCCAAAATGTTACATTTTGGTCTTGATCAGACCAGAAAACCTTTTCCGCTGCTTGCTCAGTCTACAACAGGATTTCATAAGGGTCCCCCCCCCCAATAATGGGTTTCTTCTGACTACGCTTCGACAAAAGCCCAGATTTGTGGAGTGTCTGGTTAATGGGCATCCTGTGAACAGCTTCTCCTATCGGAGCTGTGGATCTCTCCCATTATTACATTACATTACATTATTGTCATTTGGCAGACACTCTTATCCAGAGCGACTTACTTTTTTTTTTTTTTTATTTCCCATTTCCTTCAAGGTACCTTCATGCAAAATGTTCACTTTTATCTAGGAAAGAAAAGTAAAAACAAGGGGAAATGCAGTAACTGAGATTAAACTAAAGGACATTAAACTGAAGCTACTGTGGCGACACCCGCTGCATATTCGTACTGAGCAATCTGAGGGAAACGTGGGGAAAAATCATTGCCAATGTGAAGGTAGTGTTAGGATGAGTCAGATACACTCTAAAAAGTGATCATGGCCATATGTTGGATTTACATATTTATATAATCTCTACGTTCCTACGGTACATATATGTCTGTTTAATGAGGGTAGTGGTAGCTCACGGGTTAAGACGTTGGACTACTGATCTGAAGGTCATGGGTTCAAATCCCTTGCAACCCCAAATTGCCCCTGCTGGGCCCTTGAGCAAGGCCCTTAACCCTCAACTGCCCAATTGTATAAATGAGACAAATATAAGTGGCCCTGGATAAGGGCGTCTGCCAAATGACGTAAATGTAACATAAACCTGTCATTTGGTTCTCTGTTTACTTTTTTGCTGACCTTGCATATTCTGGTCCCAATTCAAATTGGTTACATGGATCCATGTATTGTTTTTTTGCAGCAGATAAAGTCTTGCCAGAGCTGTTTTTGGTTTTCCATCCAATTTTTTTGTAATCAGAGTTCAAAAGCTCCATTTCCTGAGGGAGATTCGTGCATAATCAAAGACGGGCTTCTCATTCCGAGCCGATAAATTACCTGAGTATGGTTTATGCCTCTGTAGTTTGCCAGATTTTTCTCGAGTAGAATTATTTTTTCCATGAAAAACAGGGTTTGTCTGTAGTAATACAGCCAAAAAAAAAAAAATCCTAAAAAAGAAAAGAAATCAGGTACAACGAAAAGCAAGAAAAACCTTTTAGGGGTTATAAATGGATGATATTTTTGGTATTTATTTTTAAATTCAAATATTTTTAATAGCTGCTCTTTTGGACGAAAACTTCGACCGAGAGCCATCCACAAAAACATGACGTTTCTCGTAAATGTTTCTCGAGGCCTCACTGATTCCTTTCAGCCTTAAAAGATTCACTGAATTGCAGTCGATACAATAGATAAAGCATAGGTTGCAGAAAGTTGATCTAATCCTTTAAGCAAACCAAACAAATCTGATACTGTTTCTGCTCCTGACGTGCACTGTTACTGGGGTCCTGGCGCTGACTTTGGCACATGCAACGCACTGCCTTGCCGTGTACCTCTGCGGCGTTAATCCTTAAACTGGCATTCAGCACCAAACCGAACAGAGGGGGGTCAGCGAACACTGCTCTTCTCAAACAGTCCCATCAAGGTCATGTAGAATACAGCATGTTTTGGCTCACACACTCCCCTCCGGTCCATCTTCATGCTCTCCATCAGCTCGCTACACACACTGTGTGCATACAGAGTAATCCACTGCACTAGAGCTCATACATATGCAATCCCATTAAGGTCCAAAGTGGTCGAGTTCCAGCGACAAAAAGGCAGTGGCCTTATCACAGCGTGCACTCGGGGCTCGTGCGATGCTTTTCTCTACCATTTAGTAGCGGAGACGGCGCCGGTTTATTCCGCGATAAACAATTCGGAACTTAAACGTCCTCCATCTGAGATGGAAAGAAAATCCTTCCAGGCGTGGAAAACCAGGACATGAGAGAGTCACGGGTAAGTCTCTTTCTACGGAAGCCCCGTTTCCTCGATTATTCTCAACGGCGCACGCCGGTTTGTTCGCTTAATTCCATACAAAAACAACAACCTCTGCCTTACCAGCCGCTCAAGTGCAGCATCAAATTTAATTGTTCGCCACTCGTGATGCTGTGTATTAAGAGTGATAATCGCAGGCGTGTTAATCCTATAATAGAGTAAAGTGCTGTGTAACAGGATTGCCTGCGGTACACAATAAAACACGCGTGCGGGACTTCGGCGGAGATACGGAGACACGACGGGAAGGTATGAGAGTGAGAAAATGACGGTTAGACACAGAAGACGAAAGGGGTTCAAAACCCTCAGCGGAGGACTGCGCATCGCTATGGCAACGACAGACACAGTGGTGGCGTAATTGCTCAGTGTGATTCTATAGCTCACTGCCTGAAAGTAAAAAAAAAAAAAAAAAAAAAAAAAAAAAGGCTGAAACCCGACCTTCCGACTGCATCCGGCTTCAAATGCGGGCAGGAAAGAGAAAAAATCCTGCTGCCAATGTGCGACACACTCATTAAAAGAAGAACATAGGGAGAGCATTAAAAAAAAAAAAAAAGAAAAGAAAAAAGAGAGACCTGCCTGCTGATAGAACAGGTCAGACTCATCGGAAATACAAGCCTGTCTGTGGAAAGCCCGCACGGCCTCCGTTCTGTGACCAGGTCGGCGTATGACAAACAGCTTCTCGCCACGCGGGCTGAGGCTGGATCCGAAAGGGCAAACGGGACGACGCTGACAAACTAAGAATGAATAAATACAATTATAGAACAAAAAAGTCAATAACGCCAACTAGGGATGTCAGAACTGTTTGAATAGCACTTCATTCGAAGGCACAAAATCTCAAGAGAAAAGAAAAAATTAGTCTTAAACGCAGTACAACTGTCCCAACCCTGTAGACCGTCGTTGTCTGATCCCGATATTAATTACTTAAAATAGTTAGCGTTTAAACGCATTTGAATATTAACTATCATTCTAGACTGGAGGAGCTTACGTTTCTGGGGTTTGTTTGGCTTTCTTAAGCAAAGCAAAGATCACTGGGGGGGAAAAGGGGAGTCACAATTTGGTTATAAACCATTTCATATTTCCATCTCTATGCTCAGATAAAGGTTCTCTTATTCCTACTGCCCAACTCAATTTTACATGGATTACATGACCCTATAGACACCTTCCATATTTAAAAAGAATATTGTATCCAACCCAATTTTTATACAGCTAGGCTTCAAATTCACTATATACACTGCATGCTCACAACCACTGCTGTTATAGAACGCCACAGTGCACTAAACGCCCTATGATATGATACATTTAATCCATCCATCCATCCATCACCTGTACGGCTTATTCCTCAGGGTCGTTGCTGTAGCTGGAGCCAACCCCAGCTGACTCACCGGTGTGAGAGGTGGGGTACACGCTGGGCGGGTCCCCAAACTAACACAAGGTACGGCCATTCACACTCACATTCACATCTAGACAACCTAATCTGCATGTCCTTTGGCTGTGGGAGGAAACCGGAACACTGGGAGGAAATCGGGGAACACCGGAACACCTGGGGGAAATCGGAGAACACCAGGAGGAAACCAGGACGCCTGGAAGAAACCAGGGAAAACCTGGAGGAAACCAGAGAACACCTGGAGGAAACCAGGACGCCTGGAATAAACCAGGGAAAACCTGGAGGAAACCAGAACACCTGGAGGAAACCAGAACACCTGGAGGAAACCAGAACACCTGGAGGAAACCAGAACACCTGGAAGAAATCGGGGAATACCTGGAGGAAACCAGAACACCTGGAGGAAACCAGAACACCGGGAGGAAACCTTGCTGCGAGGTGACAGCGCTAACCAAGGCACCACCGTGCCACCCAAGGACGAGATTCAGCCACAGAAGAAAAAAACAAGGCCTGACTTTTGTTCTAGTTAAGAAACCAATTATAATTTCAGCACGCCAGTATAAACGCCATTCATTTATTCACCCGCACCACATGAGTCATCAGGCCAGAAAGCGTAGGAAGAGCGCGGCCGTTTAACGTTTACGTGTCCGTTTTGCATTTACAGATGTAATTAGGAAATTACAATTCCTAA
The DNA here is from genome assembly GCA_030068335.1 of Chrysichthys cranchii. NCBI lineage: Eukaryota > Metazoa > Chordata > Actinopteri > Siluriformes > Claroteidae > Chrysichthys > Chrysichthys cranchii. The sequence continues at coordinate 11,361,155 of JAQMCW010000004.1, forward strand.
ATCACCACAACCAGTATTCCAATTAGCATTGTGATTCCGACAGCAAAGTGTACAAACCCTCATTGTTTCATCACAGCAGATGGAAATGAGCATATCCACAGGAATATTTATCATTACAATAAAGTCGAATAAGGTAAAGCACTGAAGAAGAGAGTGCCTTTATACAGAAATATAACGCCATGATGAAGAGTTTCTGTTTTTCACTGCTCTTCCTTCTCACAGCTCCACAGCAGAGGGCAATGTCTCCCCCTACTGAGAGCCTGAGGAATAACGGTGTGCTGTGCTTGTGAGGGACAGAGCATACAGTACGGTGTAGGAGGGAGAACGCGATCTGCGTGTCGCTGACTCGAGACGAGGACGCCGACCTCCCTGAAAGGACAAGCGTCTGATTTATCTCTGTCCCTGCTCTCCCACGACGCTCCTCCACACGGACATGCCTCGTCATAATTATGTAAACTGGGATCAAGTTCATATTTCTTCCTGGCAACCCTGCACCGACCGAGTTAAGACGCGACGGGAGAGATGGCAGCTGTGGAATCGTGTGATCGTACCAGGCGTGAAGAACCTCCCGTGAGGGAAAGGACGCCGTGAATATGACAGGACGTGAAAAGCTTAACACGTTCGGGAGCGTTTTAACAGTGTTGCATAAATAAAAGGAATGATCACTAATCCATCATCGTGAGCAGACACGCGTCACTGAGAACGACCTTTGGGTGCAGGGGTGATCGGGTCGGGAAAACAGCACGAATGTGAAGGCAGAAAGTGCAACATTCGACGCTTGGTCACCCTCGAGCGCCGAGAATAAATTCAGCGAGCACGCAGCGAGTGAAAAAGGCTATCAGCTCAGCAGAGTTTATGCATGGCATCGACCTAATCTTCCATTCATGGGCACGGGGATTTCTTCCACCTCACTGATTACTGCTGCACGAGAGCTTCTGCTCACCTATGGGGACGGGAAGGGAAAAAAAGGAAAAAACACACACACACACACACACACACCAGGGTCTGAATAAACATCGGACAAGTGCTTAAAACTAAACGGTCTTGAATGTGCAGAATGAAAAATAAACAATAATCTAAAAGATGAATAAACTTAAGAAGTAAAGAAACTCGGGGAAGGTCGCGAGCTAGCGCTTCAGCCTTGTCTTTATACCTGAAACTGCATTTGTCATCCATCTGCACACCAGCTTTTTATCCTCGCCAAACTGACAGCTACCACAGGAGTCCGGACGAACAAAGCTCGTGTCATTGAAACTTTCATGAAGCGTCGGTGTTTTGATGTGGGATGAACCCTGCATAATTAGGCACTGATCTACACCGAGCGACAGGCACCGATGTGTCCGGGTTCTCAGCGTGTCTACTGTTTTCCTGCAAAATGTTTAGCTTGGGATTAGTTTTAGTTCATATTTAGGGATTTGGCACTGAGTAATGTTTTTTCCCCCCTCATGCACAGTACACCATCATATGCATGTATGAGGGACACTTATGTTTAAACTGTAGTGAGAAAGTAGCTACAGGAACTATGGTAAATAGTTGTGGAGTAAAAACCGACGACTACAGGTCGTCCTCAAGTTACGATGGAGATGCGTTCCGCTATGTCCATCGTAAGTGGAAAATATCATATGGCGAATGTCGTAGGCCACTGCTTAGCCTATCTTAGGTAGCTTAGCCTAGCCTACCCAGGAGTCTTTTCCTGTAGGAGACGTGCTGGGGTGTTAAGACATGCTTTTGAATTCAAATTAGCTCTTGAAGCTCACAATAAGCACACGGTAATGCACTGTACAGTACACCGATACACAAGTTAACTCGGTGACTTGCGAGAGACAGTGAGGCATCACGCAAGGCGAGTGACGCGTACATCCGGGTGTCGTCCGCATCCTTCCGGGTGTCGTCCAAATGTATCGTGCGTCATACACTGTTACACTAACCTGCCAGCAGCGATACCTTCCTGCGAATCTTAAATATTTTCTAAATGTTTTAGAATTTTTAACGGATCGCAATCATCGTAACTTCGAAAAACTGCACGTCAGGCCATCGTAACTAGGGGAGCACCTGAACGTTTACTGTATCAGTGTCCTGTGGGCCTGCTGTAATATTACCTGGGTGTACGTAATGGCTTCCATTTTGCACGGTCTTCAAGGCAAAGCAGAGCATGGGCCTCAAACCAACCAGTGTCTACTCTCACAAGCCAGATCTCGAGTTCTGCTAGAGAAACTGATCTGCTTCATCAACAAATGCAGCCTGTTGCCAAACACGCAAGACTCAAGGTTACTCAACGCTAACTACTTCAAATAATGTAGCTAATGTGAAGATCCCAAGAACATTTAGAAATCCAGAGAGGTCATTTTGCTCGGAATCAGACGTTGGGTTTCCAGTGTGCAGTGGTGCTGTGACTAGCCCTGGGGACAGCCCCAGGGTCCCCGAGTCAATCCCGGGCTTCACGGGTCTCCCTATGTCCATGTGGGGTTCCTCCAGGTTCTCAGGTTTCCTCCCTCCTCCGCAAAACATACCAGTAGGTGGACAGATGTGTCTAAATCCCCCCTAGGTATGAATGCGTGTCTACCTACTGTGAAATCCTCCGATGACCCCACTGTCCTCATATGAGGACGGTGACATGACATTTCCCCCCAACTACACTGTGCGTATTTCCTTGTAAGATCCTCATATGAGAACCATTGAGTTTTACTCTTCTGCCAAACTTCTTCCTGTTTGGAGACAATGATCAAGTTCATTTGTTATTGTTTACTAACTGGGTCTCAGGAGGAGATGATGATGAAGTGGGATCCCATTCAGGACGTAATCCCACCTCGTGTTAACATCTGGTCGGATTCTGGATCCATAGTAACCCAGACCAGTATAAAAAGCAGTTGCCATGGATGGTTGGATGGATGGATGATACACAGAAGTGTAGAGAGTCAGACTACAAAAGGGATCCTGAAGGTTGTGGCCAGAAAGGTGTACTCTAACCTATGAACCAACACTCACACTGATATTACAGCATCCCTGTCTGTTATTACATCACAAACGATTCTTCATGTCTGATCGGTCAACCGTTGTTGGTTAAAGGAAAACAAAAAAAAAAAAAACAATAAAAGACCAGCAATTGTTGCTTGTTTAGTAAAGAGATACCAGGCCTACAAAACCTTTCCACCGCAGCGCTACATCCACTTCAGTTTTTACACCGGAGCGAGCCGGCTCGTCGGCCTGCAGCACCAGCTTCATAAGTGAAAAGCATTTCATGAATTCCTGCTCGACTCTATTCACACTCATCCCACCTCATCAGCTCAGCGTGCTAGGTTATTTGATTTGTCATGATAAAAAGAATAAAGAAAAAAAAGAAAAAAGAGACGAGGTTTTATTTGAAATGTACTCCGCAGCACAGCGTGAAATGAAGATTCGATTTTACTGGCCCACAGCACCGGCCCCGTGCCATTCCGCAGGAGTGTGAAGGGAATACCTCGCGGGTGCGTCAGTTACCGGGTCTCCAGAAATAAAAATAAATACCGGAATATGCACAAGCGCTTTTGCTGTTAGATGAGTCGGAAATTTTGACATGGCAGGACTGGATTTTTTTCCCGTTTTTTTTTTTTCCCCTTTAAATAAGTAATAGCGTAGTGTGTTCCAGGAGATCTCAGACGCCACATGCAGAATGACAAAAAAACAGCATGAAAAAAGAAAAGCGTACGTTTCCAGCAGCAACTCACGAACTATGGCAGCGCACTGTTTTGATCTAGTATTTAGTCAGGCAGTGTGCGAATTTAAAAAGCCTTGGAAAATATTATATAAAGATCCTGTTACACCATCTCCAGATCTGATGGAGAGACAAAGATCTAAGGATGGAGAGAAAACTGATTTTTAATGCGGGACAGTTATTAGTGGACATGGCGATCAAGTCAACACGCTAATAAGAACAGAATTTGAAAGAAATAAGTGAACAAATATGAACGGAAACTTATTTATTTTATTCATGTGAGGATATCCATCAGCAGCCGACTGCCTAACCCACAATGCTGCCTCTCAACAAACACTGGCCTATTAGAAACAGCAACCTGTGTAGAAAAAAAAGACTCACTTGTTTTCAGCAAAGCAATCATAAAATTTTTTTTTACATAATTATCGAAGTTACAATCAAACTTTGATTCGTAAATACAGTGGACCCTCGGCTCGTGAACGCATTGGATGGCGAACAAATCAACATATGAACTAAATCCCCAAACAGATTTTGTACTGACCGATGAACAAATCCTCGACTGACGTACAAGAAGCCAACCCACGCATTGCGGTACAAACATTCAGTTCCGGACAAGCACTCGTGGTGTGAACGTGTTCGATGCATTTTTTGTTGTGTTTCTCGGCATTTTTGCTCTATAAGCTTCATTATGGGTCCCAAGAAAGTGGAAATGGTAGTGAGAGTAAGA
>JAQMCW010000004.1:11387646-11397902 GCA_030068335.1 Chrysichthys cranchii
TTAAGAGTGTAGAAAGTGTTTAAGAGCACAGGACGTGTTTATAAGAGTGTGGGAAAGGTTAATAAGAGAGTGGAAATAGTTTATAAAGCCTTAATATACAGTATATATAAATAATAAAATAAATGTGACTGCACTACATCGCAGATTTCACCTTTCGCGCGCAGGGGGCCCGCTGGAACGTAACCCTCACAATAGGCGGGGGTTCACTGTATAATACTCCTATCATAAGTAATAGGTCTCTCTATCACAGTGACTCTCAGCATTGAGTGCCTGAAGCATAGCCAGGAGAGTCTGAGGCTTTAGTCACACTAATCGAGTTACAGTTCTCCCTTGAATTCATTCATTCACTCATTCATTCATTCATCTTCAGTAACCAGTGTATCCCGCTCAGAGTCACTGTGGATCCAGGAACACTGGGCAGGACGAACACCTGTCCACTACAGGGCGCCATGCACACACATTCACATTTAAGAGCAATTTAGCCAAGCCAGTTTGCCTATTGGTATGTTTCTGGGATGTGGGAGGAAACCTGTGAACCCAGAGGAAACCCACAGTGAGATGCTGAGAGCTCAGGATCTTGGATTAAATAAATTCAATCCAAACCTCATTCGTTTGTAAATAATTAGCCTATTATAAAAGCTCATGAATAGAAATGTCATGAATGTCCACGTTTGGAAAACATTCATAAGATGGATGCTTTTACAGTCCCTAAGTCCACACATATGACACTGCGCCCTCTGTTCCTACAAAACATTTATCTGCTATTGTTGGCGTGTCAATTTTCAGCATTGACGTTAACGGTTCTGAAAATAGGACCGCCCACGCTGGGTGACGTCACTCGCGCATGCGCGTTTCAACAAGCTAGTGTTACTGGTTTTGGTAACTATTTAACAAAGTCCCAAAATAAAATTAATAATTTAACAATTGGGGTTTTTTTTGGCGTGACTCGTTGATTTAAGAATAAATAAATAAATAAATAAATAAATAAATAAATAGAATTAAAATTTAAAAAAAAAAACACTACCGCTCATTTGTGACGGTCCCCTGCACTGCGTGTGCGTGCGCGCGCCCCCTTAATACGTACACGGATCTGCGTGGTGACGCAGGAGGCGCGCTCGAGCCCCGGCTGTCGGGCTTCGTTTTTATTAGACAGAGAAAGCCGAACCGCTATGTGTGGACGGCGCGGCGGAAAGCGAGCGGTCCGACCGAGCCTGCGGCACTGACTAGCTTGTTAAGTTCGTTTCGAAGATGAAACTAAGATAACTACGAGTTAATCTGGGCCGTGGCTGCGGCTGAGAAGAGTCGGTTTCACGGAGAAATGGAAAAGCCGCCGAAGCCGCTGTTGTTGTTGTGCTCACAGCTCAGCGTCCAGAACAGGGTCTGTGAGGTGACACTAAACAGCGCCTTTCTCTCCTGGAAACAGGTGGACAGGAGACCAAAGAGGACCTCGGCCAACACCTATGGTCCTCTGAAGGCTGGTAAGATTCAAACCTCACCAATAAATTAGGAGTTGATGGTTTATTTTCTCCCAGAACTGTTTACACTGAACACTTTCTTTGTTTTGCTTCCGCACGTTCACTGTCCGGACATGCGCTAGTAGAAGAGTCCGTGTGGGGTGATGTTATTGTTATTACCCAGCATGATTGTCGCCTTAAACCAAACCAAGCATCTTATTGCCTTTTCTAAAATACTAGTAATAAGGTGTTTGTGTTTGTGGAGCAGGTCTGTCTGTCTCTAAACCTCAAGGCCTGTTGATTTTCCTGTAGAGAGAGGAGCAGACGCACGCGCCTGAATAGTTCATCTCCATAAGCTGGAGTAGCAAAGCAACATTTTATTGGCATTTATTTATTGCTGTCTGTAAGTCGAAATTACGACTTCATAACTCGAAATTTCAAGATGGGTATCCTGAAAGTTCGAGTCGCTAAGTCGAAATTTCGAGATAATAACTCAAACTCTCCACTTACTAACTCGAAAATGTGAGATTCCCAACTCGAAATTTCGACTTGGCTCTGCCAATCAGGAAGCCCCGTGAAGGGTCGTTACCTGGTTACAGGGTTCCTTGTTTACCCGGAAGCAGAAGGTGGAAAGCATCATCTCCCAGTGCTGCAGGTACCGGTCATGAAGGAGCAGATTTGCTGATTACGTTCATTGTGGTCACTCAGATGATGAAGTCCTCGCTGTACTGGGTGAATATACTGGGTGGAGTTATCAGTAAATGGCGCCTCGGAAAGGATTTTACACAAGTACAGACTTTTTACCCTGATGCGCGTGCAACTTCTGATTCCGAGTAACAAGGACATGACGTACCTTCAAGGAGCTTTCTGATTGGCAGAGTTGAGTTGAGTTGAACTTTCGAGTTGGGTATCGCAATCTTTCGAGTTATTTAGAAATTTCGATTTGCTAACTCGAAAGTTTGAGATAACCAACTCAAAATTTTGAGTCAAGTTAAATTTCGACTTAAGGATGGCAAAAAAAAAAAAAAAAAAAGTTCAGTGGCAGAAGCAAGCTTCCGTAGCATTAAGAAGGTTCTTCGTGGATTTAAACAGTAGGTTATGAAGACACCACAGGGTTTCTTACTCACTGTATAAGTTCCCTGCAGGGCATTATTTCATACACTGTGTGTCCGAGAAGGGGTAATTTGGGATGCAGGCCTGACCTGAACGGCGTCTAAAGGGAAGGACATGAGGACAGAGGTGCATTAAATGTAAGTAGTGCTCAGTGTCCTCAAGGGCAAGCTGACCTATGGTGTCGTATGTCCTCATGGGTCATTTACTAACTGCGCTATAAATAATGCTTGGAAGAGATTGAGGGTTCTTTTACCTTTTTAATTCTTTCTTCAGAGTTTCCAAGCCCCCCCTCCCCGCATCCTGTAGTGTTGTTTAGCTACCCAGAAGGCTTGCAGACTCTGCTTGTTGTGAACATATGACACAGCACTTCCCTGTTCTCATTTTCATAGGGCTTTTTTTTGTTTGTTTGGGGTTTTGTTGTTTTGTTTTTGGACAGTAGGTTTGTTCTGTTTAGCTATTGACCACAGGGTAAATTCCAGGCCTGGTGTATCTGAACAGTGCATCATTAGCCATGTTCCCATCATGTGGGATGTGTATATGCATATCGGGAAAGCACCAGCTGTACTTCTCCAGGACACGAAACGTCCCGTGCCGGTCAGTATAAGATAAAGCGGCCGTCTGAAAGCCCTAGGATAGAATCCGAGAAGCTGCGGGTCACTGTGACAATAACGGTGACAGTGTTCATGGGAAAGATTATACTTGTGTCTACTGATGAAAGGTTTTAACTGTAGAAATGTCAGAGAGAATGAACCCAGTGGCGAGTACACACTGCATGCCTGGGTTTCTTTTTACTCTCACAGCTTGCGTGTATCTTTCCCCAGAGGCTGTGCTACTTTAGAGTTGGGTTTCCATCCCTCCTTAAGTAGATAGTGTAGAGGCCCCAGCTTTTGTTAAATTACATGGAAACCTGGAAACTTGAACACTCAGCAGCTTTGATTACTAAGGCCTCATTCAGACCTGGTCTCAAGTGGACAACACGAAGTACAGGTCTGAACAGGGTTGCATGCATCTAGTGATCTGCTTGCAGATGTGTCCTGTTGTGTCCCTGTTTTATATGTGTATTCTGTAGCAACATGTTATACATGGATTTGTATGGCAGATAATCTAAACCTAATAGTTGATGGATTTTTCATTAAAACATGTTATTTAGCAAACAATGCTTAAGCTTCCTGTTAGGAGACGTTTATTTAACGCGTCTAGATGGAGGCTCGGGTGTCGGTGCCTTTGTAAAAGTCGGCAAGTTTCAGGACAAAGGACTTTGCACTTCCTTGCTTCTCAGTAACGTGACAAGCCATATTGTTTGTCTCTTTTTGTATACAAAAAAAGAGCGAGAGAGAGCAAGAGAAAAAATTCACAGAAGTGAATAAAAGCTGGAGAAGAAAGGACTGTTTATAGCTGCTGGGATGAAACGTATGCAAGCTACAGTACAGGCATGCAGTTTTTATCTTATGTGTTTGACAATATGAGGATTTTAATTGTAATATGATTGTAGCAACTGTGCAACTCATGTGCATGCTCCTGCTCACAAATGAAACTCAGATTTTGAAGTCGTTTTTTGCTGCACCCCGGTTTTTGTCAGTGATATTTGAATGCAGGTGAAACATGATGAGATGAGCAGATCTTTCATAAAATGCCCCACAGCAAGAGGAAAGTGTGATTTAAAGGTTGTATCGACTGATCTAAGCACCTGACAACTTCATTAAGAAATGCCAGTCAGTTGCTTTAAGGTTTTGTTTGCTGTTGGCTAACATGTTCAGGTTTGGTTTTGAAATTATATCGGATTGGTTTTGGCAGATTTGGCAGCCCTGCCACTGTTGAAATTTGAGCATGCGGTCACTGAAGATGCAGTCGAGACGCATGGAAAACTCGGGTGTGAACATCTTTCCGTCTCAGCTGTCCGCGTGTGATCGGATCACCCGAGACTGATGATGATGATACGGAGCGTGAACTGGGTCTAAGAGACAGCACAGCTCCCTAAAAGTGAGTAATGTACTGTGTCAGGATGCGTGAGTGTTGCTCATAAATACACGTGCGTTCCAGGCTGATGCTGTACGGTCCGTGTGATGATTTGGAAATATAAGTACAATAATGCGCGTAATCAAGTGGTGACCTTTCGTCAGATGCATTTAAACCTCTTTGCACTCGTTTATACATGATGCTGGTAATGAAAAGAAATTCTTCTGTTATAATTCAATAATGGGTCATCTTAGATAACGAGCCCGTCAGTCCTCAAGGGTCTTTTTACTCACGTCGACCTCTGTAGCGCAAACTGTCATTTTACAGAAAGCGCTACAGTGAAGGGCGCTCGCATTTCCCAGAACACTCCAGCTCCGTGTCTACGCATATCCTACTGGGGTTATTTACATTCTCGCTAACCTACAATTTGAATAACAAAACAGACTGGCTTTAAAGTTGATACGCTCCTCCCAAACCATGGATTCAGTCTTCAAATCTTTTCCATTCCTCTACTTATGTGGTGGTAGTCAGTGCCAATCATTATCGGAGATGTCGCACATGTTGGTTTTGCAGTTTTGGAGTCTTGTCGTGTTTCCTGCCTTTTTACTTCCTTTTTTTAACCAGTCAAACATGTTATTTAAACTTCAGTGGGAAATGGATCAGCGAGACCCAAAGGAAGAAGTGCTCTTGGTTTGGTGCTAAACCTGAGTGTGTTTCATTTTCAAGAGTAATCCAACACAAATAAAACTGAGGGCGACGGGGCCCTCTGTCGAACTTGGGTAAGCTCGGGCTCCCACGCTAAGCAGTATGAGTCATGGGTTAACCTCGGACAGGTTGTCCGCTGATGAGCACATACGCCAGGATTTAGATCCTCTGCATGATCTTATTAGTTGCTACAAATCTTCCTGTCTGCTTTCAGTAAATCCTTTGCGCTCTCAGAACCCAGTGGAGTATAATAAATACGTGAGAGGTTGCTGGTTGTTTGTTCGCTTTAAAACTTTTCATGCAAACCTCCTCCTTTTGCATTTGCTTGATTCGTCTTCATGTATACCATGATAACTGCGTCCAGGTAACTACTATTAAGGGTTGATTGGGCTTTCTATTCAAACTAAGCTTTGAAAAAGAGATCCAAGTCATCACAAGGTGTATTTAATGTAACCGAACTCCCCATCCTCCCCATGAAGCTCCTCCCAGAATACATAATGTAGGAATAAGGGATGGAAAAGACCTAATTTGTAAAGGATTGTTTCGCGCTAAAGTAATGTTTGGTCAAGGATAACACCATGCGCTGGACAAACGACATGTGTGCCTGCTCAAACAAGACTTTTGGGAAGGGCAGTGTGTTATGTAAGCTCCAGCGATGACCTCACGCGGTACGTCTGCGTCTGCGTGCCACTCACGTGACGTGCCTGCTGGAGCTCGCATCTCCCCGGTGATGGGGCTCAAAGCTGGTCTTGTATTTCTTTGAAAACCGCAACCCTGCCTAATGCTGCCAACAAAGCCGACTTGTTTTCAAACCACCGCTGTAAATGAGGTTCTGTTGCCAATAAATATTTTAGATCTGTTTTTTTGCGATGATCAAGTCCCCGGAGCTTCTTCTGAAAGATTGATAAGCTGAGGGGATGTTTGCTGCCATGCTGTGTGGAGTTAAGTAGAAAGGAAATGGTGAAACTGTACATATAGTCATCATGTGATCTTAAATGGTCATCTCCTGGATTTTTCTTTTTATAGAATGAAATTCTAACTGCCTCTTTTTTTTGTATTTTAATTTTTAAAAAAAAGTATTTTTTTTTTGTTGTTCTTGTTTTGTTTTTTTTGTTGTTTTGTTGTTTTTTAATTTTTGGTCTATTTTAACAGTCAGCAAAGCTGTTCAGCTCCTAATAGTGGTACGAGTGGGATTCATCCCTGGCTTCATCTCTATTTAAGGAGAGCAATGCAGCGGCACATTAGTCCTTCAGTGCATCCAGCTCTCTCGCCTCATTATCGGTACACTGTCCTCAAACAGATCAATTTCCTGAGCTTCAGATTTCATGCTAATATCAGCGTCCACACTATTGGGCTGATCATCTCATAGATCGCTGACTAGCCGAGCTGCGTCCGCCATGTCTCATCACAACACATCATATAGCTGCACCGCACTCTGGAGCTTTGAGCCAAAAGTTTGCCATCTTTACTGCTAGGGTGACCGTATTGTGGTCCTTGAATAAGAGGATACTGGGGGCAAGATGGCAGCATGGGGCACGATAGAAGGACACCAGCGGAATGAATGGTGAATGTAGAGAGCAGAAGACGAATCCTGGACATTTTGTGTGACGTTAAATTAAGGGGAAAAAAAGGATCCTGCCTCGCATGCGTTTCCTTTTTTTTTTTTTCTTTTTTCTTTTTTAAACAATGGCGCTTCTTGCCTGTTTGCTCAGTTTGGAAGGATGAACTGACCTTGTGTGTCTGGGTTGTGCTGTCTTTTTTTTTCTTTTTTCTTTTTCTCCCCACTTGTGATGGATTTCAGTCTTCCTCAGTAGGTTCAAAGCTTTACTGATCTTTTTGTAACATTTTTTTCCAGCTTTTTTTTTTTATTTCTTGACCTTGACCTTGCTTCATGGGCAGTTCCTTTGTCCTCATGTAGGACTGATCCATTTTAGCTGGCATTTTAGACCTAAGTCATTCGTTCACTTATTTATTGATTGATTGATTGTGCAAGCTTGCGATCAGACCCAAACTGAACACTGCTTCAGATGTTTAACATATTTAGTGACTGCTCATGCAGTTTTTGGATTTTATTTTATTTGTAAAAATGAAGCTGAGGACATCGAAATGGTTTTTCGTTTGATTTCTGTCTAGAGTCACACCACAGAGGAGCGGAAAACATCCCACTAGAGAGTATATTTAGATTTGATGTTGCAATACGGCAAAAAGAAATAATCACTGGAGGGTAAATACTTGTACAAGGCACTGTGTATTTTAAGGCTATTACAGGCATCAAAATCGTAACAAGAAGGACTAGTTGGCAGCAGAGGCATCCCTGACCATGCCGTCAGCGTCAAGCTGTGCTTGTTCGTTTAACGATCCGTTTCTGCCATAGACACACAGGGACCTAATCTCAAATGTATCTGGAAATCTGTCTGGGTTTTATTTATTTTTTTTATTTTATTTTTTTTTTATTTATAAACATTCGCATCTGCAAACAATGCAAGTGGTTAAATCTGCATGCTTTCATGGTGACACGTTGTGAAATCAAGGTTGCTGATAGTGAGTGATAATGAAGCTTGGGTTCAATGTGCATGTGACTGATGGCTGGTATACTCTTCATGTACAGTAGTCTCTCAGGGATGGTCTAATCATCAGTTTGTCAGCTAGCGCATGGGCAAGTCAAAGCTCATGAGTGCTTATCAGGAAGTCAAGTTGTCCTGTACCAACAGGTCGTTTTAATATCCAACCTTCATGACTGTTCTACAGATGATACGTGAACGGTGAGTGGTAATGAAGATGGCTTTTTGTTTTGAAACGGTCTTTTCCACGTGCTCTAAGGCAGCTGCTGTTGTGTTATGTTGCTACACTTGCACAACCAGCATAACATTTCATTGCAAAACAGTTAACGAACAGGTTTCTTATGTTCATGTTGTTTCACACGTGAGCATCAGAATGCAAAGACTGTGGTCTGGTTCAACAGAAAAAATCTTTATTTGTCTTCATCCATGATGTGATGAGGATCTGGGTGTGAGGTTAGAGCCCTATTAAACGGAGGTCATGACGTGGCAAGTCTGCACGACTTCTATATGAGCTTAGATAACAGACAGGACATGAAAGGTAATCGGAGTTCAGAGACCTTTTTGTGGCTCATAATTTTCACGATCATTACTGGGCACGTTTGCACTGTAATACTGCTGTCGTACGGTTCCAGGACGAGAGTCCATTTTTAATTTGTTCAGTCACTGAAGGACACCACGGAGGGAGAAACACAAGCCTGACTCCAGAGGAATGTCCGGTATTGTTATGTGGCATTTCCTTGCCTTCAGTCTTGTTTACTGTGTTGGTATGTTAAGATTGCTGAAACCAGGATGTCCTGACTTAACAAAAAAAACAAACATTATGTGAAGAACAGTGTGCAACACTCCAGGATGGTTTAAGAGACTTGTGGTGTCTATGTCGAGGAATATTTAAAGATGTTCTGGTGATTCATAGTGGCCCAAATCCTTACTAAGAAACCTTTTTATTTTAGTTGTTTTTTTTTTTTTTTTTTGTTTATTCTTTAATTTATACCCTGTCTGTCATTGTTGCTTAAAAGAGCTTTTTGTGCCCTATTCAATACCAGGTACCATCATGCATTTATGTGTAATGATGACAAGGGAAAAAATTGAACAAGAGTTCTACTCTGTGAGAACTAACCTGGCCTGTTTTACATTTTTAGTGTGAACTTTCATCCAAGATTTCGTAATGGATATTTTCAGTAATCAGGACTGGATCCGATCCTGTCAGATCATTTTCCAACTGTAACTAATCTCAGAACACAGGAACAAATCAGCAAGAGGTCTGGTTTAATGATAACCAGCTTGTCCTTTCACACGGAAAAGACCATCAGTGTTCCTGACATTTGTCATTACATTCATCATAACAATCTGGATTGTGTTACTCAGTTATTGTTGTTGTTATTATTGTTATTATTATCATTATTATTACTATTATTATTAATCCCTTTTTGTCAGAAGTCCAAAGTTTTAGAGGTTGCTGTCGATGAAAAATGTGTCTTACTTTTGTGGGTTTAAAATAAATAATGACAAGAAGTGTGTATATTTTTTTCATTAGCAGGCAGCCATTACGTGCCAGTGTGTGAGATCATATCTGTCCATGAGACTGAGGAAGACTGCCCGAGCACAGACGTGGGAAAGTGGCAGAAAGTTCCGCAAAGTGTAGCTGAATCTAACCAGTATGCTTTCACAGGTATGCATGCTCATGTTCTCTAATGAAGTGTTACACTGTGTAAGCTCTCACTGCATTTTCATAACAGGATTAAACCCCTTGGTAAGAGGAACATGTGTTCGCTATGTAAGCTTGCACTGCATTTTCATAACGGGATTAAACCCCTTGGTAAGCGGAACGCGCGTTATCTTTCCTGGACTGCACAGATCAGTTGAAAGATTGCCATGTAATTGTATACGTTATGTAGATTACACTGTTTATCGCACTGTACAGTTGGACTGTGCACGTTTCAGCTGTTCTGACCTTCTCTCTCTAGTGTCTTATGTGGAGAGGACTCAGAAACACCGCTGGCGGTGCAGTGAAGTCACCCTCCATTGCACTGATAGGACACAGTGTCTGCAATGGGTCCAAGCCATCAGGGAGCAGCTCTCACTATTGAGTATGTCCTTAACGGTCTTTTGGGCAACTGACCTAGAATAATGATTACTTTGACCTTCATCCTTCGTCAATGCATGTTTAGCTTTATTTATTAGCATCTATATATATTTGCGTTTATGTAGAACTAATGCAGCTTTAGAAGAATTTAGACTGGACTGCTGAGTTGCAGATTTGGTGGAAAGCTTTCCTGGTTCTAAGTTAGGATTTATTTAAAGTTAACTTTTAGAGGAAATTCTCTAGAAATGACTTAACCATTTAAAATTGAGTTAACCATTCACAGTTAAGGTTTATGTACAATCCGAACTCCAGAAAAGTTGGGACGTTCTTTAAAGTTGAATAAAATGAAAACTAAAAGACTTTCAAATTACATGAGCCAATATT
>JAQMCW010000004.1:11462531-11478419 GCA_030068335.1 Chrysichthys cranchii
GAGGTGAACATGCTGGATGTGGAGGTCCTGGGCTGGTGTGGTTACACGTGGTCTGCGGTTGTGAGGCCGGTTGGATGCACTGCCAAATATATATATATATATATATATATACACACACACACACACATATATATATACAGTATATATAAATAATTTATTTATTTGTTTGTTTGGTTTTTTTACAGTATTTCGTTGTTGTGTTGCAGGATTCACCCACAATTAACTGTTTCACTTTAAAATGTATATTTTTTTACAGAGAGCACGTAAAACCGTTGTAGCTGTGAGGGGTATAAAGGATTTGTGTTCCACACCCTGACACAATACTTCATACTCTTCACTGGCTTCTTTTTCATCCACAGTTCCTTTCAAACTCTGTCTCTCACCCATCTTTGTGACCTTTTCCATTCTACTAACTCCATCATACTCTTAGATCTTCATCTTAAGCCTTGTTCGCTTATCCCTCCATCTAATCCCTGTAGTCTCGGAGATCAAGCCCCTTCTTGATAACACCTTGAATCAGGAATACATTTCCTCTAACAATCTGACGGTCCCTCACACTCACTGTCATTAGAAATCATTTCATCTGTTT
Organism: Chrysichthys cranchii; assembly: GCA_030068335.1. Taxonomy (NCBI): domain Eukaryota; kingdom Metazoa; phylum Chordata; class Actinopteri; order Siluriformes; family Claroteidae; genus Chrysichthys; species Chrysichthys cranchii. The sequence continues at coordinate 11,463,121 of JAQMCW010000004.1, forward strand.
TCTCAGGACGTACCATGTCATCCATCCCTTCGTTTTTGTCAGTTACTGTTTGCAGTGTATTTCTTGTGAAGCATCTTATTTCAGGGATAGCATCAAATTTTGAATATACTCATACATTTAACCGACCAACACAGACGTCAGACATGTTTACACACAAAAACACAATAAGTTAGAAGGAAAAAAACACCAACTCTATCCATTCCATCCCTGTTTCTTATTCACCAGATGCCCCAAATCTCCTACTCCTGCTTTAAATCCCTCCCCAGGAGTGCCTTCTTGATTGCGTAGCTTATTTCACTGGCTTTCCTGTTCAAGTCGAGAGATGCCAAACCTTCTCAAAATCTTTAAGCTTCTAATTCAGAACCTCTAAATCTCTAAATGAAGGCTGTCACTTAATTCTGTTAGACAGAGTTTTAGTGAGGGAAACTCTTCTTTGTCCTAAATAATAGCAGAAGCTTTTTTGCAGTAATGAGACCATATGCTAGAAAATGCTGCTGTGCCCCTTGAAGTTTCCGTCGATCCTCAGATTCTCCCAAAATGATCCAACTGGCTCTGGTTCCTTTGGGACACCAAATATTTTTGAAAACAACAACAACAATAAGAAGAAAACTAAATATTTCAACCCAATACTCATGTATTTTGGGACACAGGGCAAAACTGTGGAGTCACACTTTTCACACAGAGGTGAGACCTCTGGAAATAACCGCGAATTTCAAACTGCATTAAACAATGCTGAGAATTATTGAAACATATGGATTGATTTAACATTTTTAATGTCTGCTACTTTGTGTTCTTATGACTACACGTGTCTGAGGATTTTAAAAAGCAAAACACTAATAAAAAAAAGTCATATTCTTCATCATCATCACCTTCATTATCATCATCATCATCACCTTCACCACCATCATCATCACCACCATCATCATCATCATCATCATCATCATCACCTTCATCACCATCATCACCTGCATCACCTTCATCACCATCAACATCACCTTCATTACCATCACCATCATCATCATCATCACCATCGTCATCACCATCATCACCTTCATTATCATCACCTTCATCATCATCACCTTCATCTTCATCATCATCACCTTCATCATCATCATCACCATCATCACCTTCATCATCATCATCATCATCATCATCATCATCACCTTCATTATCATCATCATCATCTTCTTCTTTTTCTTCATCTTCATCATCATTTGATGAATGCATGTATGCATTTCGGCATACTTTAAGACGGACCCAAACAAAACCTACATGAACACAGAACCAAGTGTAGCTCCACTCCACAGAGACAATAGTGTAGACTTAATAGTGTAATATAATAAGAGTTTTGGTTTGTTTATTTTTTTTTCACGGTCACTGCATAATTACATATTTAATAGTGTTAATAGCTGGACATAGTATTATTACTCTGAAGTAATGGAAAAATAGTTAAATTATAAAAAAAAATAATAGAAAGAAAGAAAGAAAGAGAAAGAAAGAGTAAAAGTGTGTACAAACCTGTGTGTAATACCAGCTCTGACTGTAACTAGACTTCTGTGAGATGAATTCACAGTGTGTCAGGGACATCTAGTGTCTGAGAATGTACACAGCTGCACAAGAGTATTTTAACTCAATCACAAATGGAGGGAAATGTTTATTATATTCTATTAGTTTACACAATCTGCAGATCAGTTCAGTTTCCATACTGATTATCCATAATATTACTACTGATCCACAATACATCTCTTAATAGAGGCAATGAGCCTGTAATGGTCAGAAAACAGGCTGAATTTAAACCAGATATTCTCTAATGTAGATGCTGAACTGTGACTGTGACTTTGCTTTGCTTTTTTTTTCTTTCTTTTTTTTTTTTTACTTTAAATGACTAATCCAATCACCATTCTGTGACAATACCTAATTTATGACTAGCTTGGGAGGACATCTAGTGGCACCAACTGGAAGGACATGAATGCGCAGTAATGTACGTTTTCCATGAACACATTAATGAAACGTTTCTGAATGTTTATTGGACATTATTTGGTAGACAGTTTCAGATCCAAACCTTGTCTGCGCTAATCATCACATGGAAATGTTGTGTAGTTAGCTACAGGGTCTGTGCAGACTGCAGACTGCTGTAATAACCAGCGTGTGGTAGCCAGCTAGTTGCTGTTATCACTGAAGGTTAATAACATCAAACTACTGATGTTAAGATACACCCAGTCAGAACTCCTCTTATTTCTGTGTATGGACCCAAGGACACTTACCGACACCCTGTATGGTCTGAGATGTGTTGCATGTGAAAAAGCAGTGGTAATTACAGGGCTCCCTGAGTTACGATGGCCACGACTTACGATTTTTCGAAGTTACAGTGACGATCGTAATCTGCTAAAAATTGTAAAATATTTAGAAAATATTTAAAATTCACGGGCAGGCATCGCAGGCAGGCCACTGGAAGTATGCGAACGACACCTGGATGTACACGACCAACACCCAGAAGTACATGGGAGACACCCAGAGGTACGTGGATGATGCCTGGATGACTCCCCTCACGCAATGCCTCACTCTCTCTCGCAACTCACGGAGTTAAATTGTGTATTGGTGTACTGTACAGTGTATTACCTCGGGTTTTTTGTGATTATTAACGGAACAGCTTCAGCGGCTGTCTGTAGCCGGAGCTCAGTATTTGTGTAGCGGGGTGGAGCGGCTGGGCGGAGCTCAGAGACACAGTGCTGCTGCCTCCACCAGGTGTGGCTCTCTCTGATAAACTCTCTCTTCTGACAGAAATGTGATTTACCGGTAAATGAAGTCTTCATTGAGTGAGTGTGGTCTTCTCCAGGAAAAGACTCCTGGGTCGGCTGGGATAAGCTAGACTAAGCTGGGCTAAACTAGGGTAAGTGGTTCAACACAGTGGTTGGACTTGTGATATTTTCGACATACGATGTGGCAGAACGCATCTCCATCGAAACTTGAGGACTACCTGTAGTTTGCACCTTGTTGATGTTTACTTGCTTGATGTGGACTTAGGAAGTGAGTCACGGAAAAACCCGAATTAACTGTGGTGTAACCGTCACTGAGTATCATGTGTGAAAACCCCTACACCTACTCCTTTCCTGTCTGTCTGGCAGGTGATCAGCTATGAATTAAGACAAATGAAAATGAAGTACAGAAACAGAAGGCACAATAATATTTTCACTCACTCACTTTCTATCGCTTAATCCTGTTTGGGGTTGGGAGGGGAAGCCGGAGCCAATCCCAGCTGACTTCGGGTGAGAGGCGGGATACACCCTGGGCAGGGCACCAATCCACCGCAGGCACAATAATATTAATGCAGGCAATTATACTGTATACGTTTATACTATATATTGTCACCTCACAGCAAGGGGGTCCTGGGGTCGATCCCCGGGGTCGACCTGGGTGCCTTTCTGTGTGGAGTTTCCATGTTCTCCCCGTGTCTGCGTGGGTTTCCTCCGGGTACTCCAGTTTCCTCCCACAGTCCAAAGACATGCACAGAGGGGATTAGACTAATTGGCGACTCTAACTTGCCTGTAGGTGTGAATGTGAGTGTGAATGGTTGTCTGTCTCTGTGTGTCGCTCTGCGGTGGATTGGCGACCTGCCCAGTGTGTACCCCACCTCTCACCTGAAGTCAGCTGGGATTGGCTCCAGCTTTCCCTCGCGACCCTGAACAGGATGTTATACAGTATATATATATACACACATACAGTAAATATATCATATATATGCCTATATGAGAAAGACTGGAATTTGACAACAAAATAAAGGCAGACACCAGGCTTTATGCTTTAAATCTTATTTACTCCATTACAAAATGTACACCACATTATGATTTTATAACAGACACACAGTTCTTTTTAAAAAACAAAAATGTGGTTCCAATGTTACTGCATTGCACTGAATATAAACCCCTTTTATTTATCTTCAATTATCGTTTAACTCCAGTGACATAAATAGCATAATAATAATAATAATAATAATAATCATCATCATCATCATCGTCATCATCATCATAATTCGCACATCTCCACAATATAAATTTCTATTTCTTCAGTACATTGTGTGTGTTAATATTATAAAAAATATTTAGCAAACATTTGCACACGATTAAAACAAATATATCAGTTAATATATATATGTATATCTAACTATCACACCAGTGTTAAGCAAAGAACAGGAGAGACACAGTGACATCCAGCGACCATCCAATGATGGGTTTCACCTCCGTTCTCATATCCCTGCGGGTTCAAACTGAGGCACGACATGAATTAAAATCAAGCCTTCCTGTAAACATTTGTTTTACACAGTCCATGGCTAATACAATTAAAAAGAATGAACAAGAGAGGAAAAAACAACAGCAACAACAACAAAAAGAAATATTTGGCAAAACTAGTGTTCAGACAATACAATCTGTGCTTGTTTAGTGCAAGTGCAGGACAACTCGGACCAGAAATGTCCAATAAAAAAAAAAAAGCATTAGATTGTCGACTACAAAGAGTCGTGTTAAAAGCTTTGGGACGTTTATATGGACTCACTTTAAGGACGCTTTTAGCTAAAGCAAGTAAAAGTGCGCAAGAAAATGAACTAAGCTTCCGTCTGAGCATGTTATGGGTTAAAGGTTTTCAGCATGGGTCTCTGGCAGTGATGAGATTTGAACTCATAATCTTCTGCTTGCTCAGGTTTCCGAACGCCGTACATTCAATACCATATGGCTGACGTCAGGGATCAGAATAATCAGTAGCCGAGTGTAAAAGCATTTTCCAGTGAAAACACATCAGATTAGTTAGTCAACAACAACAACATCAGATCAGGACACTTGCTCAAGCTGAAAATTTGCATTTCGACACAGACAGGCTCGTACAATCCCGATCACACGTCTCTTAGTGACTCACTGAGTCTGGCACGTTGCCGTTATAAACATATGTGACCTACTCCAGCTTAGTGACTCACTGTAACCCAGAAGCACATTCGAATACATTTGGCGTAAGGAAAAGTCTCGGCTTTATGCTAATGGAAATATAAATGTTTTGCTCCAAATTATAGAATGCATATTCATTCGTTCGTTCATTCATCTCCAGTTACCTTGGTGACCAGGAGCTCAGGGTGATGCTGGAGCTACAGCCTATCCTAAAACAGTGGGCATGAAACAGGAATGCACACTCAGTGCATTGCAAGGCACCGCAAACACACACACACACACACACACACACACACACACACACACTAGAGGCATTTTAGAGTAACCAGTCCACCTACTGGCATGTTTTTGGGAGGTAAAAGAAAAACCAGAGGACCTAGAGGAAACATGTAAAACTCCACACATAGACAGGGGACTAGATCTATATCTGTGAACCGGGGACTTTATATCTCTGAGGCCTCAAAGTGTGCAGTCTTACAGTTAGAGAATGAAATCAAGCATAAAGAGCTGTTAACACCTTTCAGACATACTCACTCTTTACCCTATGGGTGAAACACTGCTATTAATCTTTGATATCGAGAGAAATGGTCCTTTTCAGCCAGCTGAACTGAATCTTACCGCACCCAGGGCTGGGCATTCAACTGGTTTTGCTGCAACTTGTAATAAAAGGAGAGGAGAAGGATGAGAAAGAGACAAATACTCACTAACATCTGGAGATAAAGGCAGAATTCTCAAAGGTAGAAAATGCCTCACGCCACGTCTGAGGGTCAATCGATATCCGTTTGAATTTCATAACAATATCTACACGGGACAAAAGCAGAGACTTTCTCGGAGTGCCAAAACAGCCTTCAAGCAAGCTTTTGATATAGAGTGTGGCCTCTAGTTCAAAAGCCTGTTGCAAATCCAGACTCAAAATGACAGAATGCATCATGTCACGTCCCATCAGCCAGCCTTTTGCTGAACAGACATTTGTTTCTGATGCGATCTGGCACATTCATACATCTTCTGCAAGATCAAGGTGCTCAGATTAATTCCTCATACAGACTGGATCATGGCTGGAAATCAAGCCAGGGAGCTCAACATATTGTACATTACAATGGTTTAATGAATGCAGACCTCGTCCTGAACTAAACGACATGGTGTCTAAAAGACAGGAGTACTCCAAGATCTCAGCCTGGAGTTGTAAATGGCTTCGGATTTACGCTGGAGCGCTCACTACAGACGGGCTGGGTGTGGATTAGTAGTGAGGACACAAGGACGTGATGCGTACAGAAACTTCATCATTCGTTGAGAAAGAGAGAGACAGGAATTTACTAGCAGGAAGGTATGTGTGGTCTTTTTCCACCTTTTCAGTTAATATAACTCCATGACTCCATTCAGCCCATCATTATTAGTCTAATTTTAAACACATTCCTCATGTTTGGAGAAACTACCAGTCTTGGCTTTAATAAAGTCTAAATCCAGGGTTTATATCTGTAGTTCCTTTCTCCTAAATAAACGAGCACTCCTAGTATAGCTGTGATGACTATTGTGTAATAACTACGTTGTATAGGGTGATTATAATACTTCTGCATCTACACCCTGTAGATTTCATCTTCAATGACGTACAAGGCAACACCTCTAAACAGCTTAAAATGTGCCACAGTTAAAGGTCGACTATGTAGGATTTAGTTAACTGCAACAACTGAATGCCCCTCCCTTACTCCTCCCTTTCCAAGCGTATATCAGAGCATACACTGGCTGTCAGGAGCCCCTAGCATGCCTTCAAGTCCTTACATTCACTCTCCCTTGATTTTGCTTGTGCTAAATAATAACTTTCAGAAATTTGGGTTCTTAAACTTGTTACGTAGCACCAGCAAACACTGAGACCTCTTATTTCTGTTTCTTCACCGTCCTTCCTGTGCGACTTGTAAAAACAAGGCACTCTCTAGATGTTTGTCGGTTCTGGGTTACTGTAGCGGTTCAACATGGCGTCTCCGTAGAGGAGGACCCGCTCCCTATGTAGATATAAAGAGCTCATTCTAAGCTTACAAAAACACAGCGATTCGTAGTTCCAGTTAAGTATATGCTAATGAAAACATACTTGTAATATTCTACTCCATTTCTGCTAAACGAACCGCTTAAATCCTACATAGCGCGCCTTTAAAGACAGCTAATGCGAACAGTTCTGTCATGTCTGAGATAAAAAACTTCTGATGACTTTCTTTAGAACAGATCCGATCCAAATCCGAGTAGATCATTCCATCCGTCAGGAATTTAAATATCAATAATTTTACTTCCTATTAGCACACAATAAGTAGCTATTAAGAAAGGCAGTTGTCACATGTCACATTTGAAACTACACTGTTTCCCTACAGGGCTACGGAGCAGGAGTAATCAAATTTTGATGCGAAAAGACACCTGAAGCACATAGTGGGTTAAATGTGCTCGCGCGAATGTGTTGTGTGTTTGTGTGTGTGCAGTGTAACGATGTAAACTAACACAAACAGGCTTCGTTAGTCATTTGTAAGAGGCCTTGTACCATCTCGCATGCTCTCCTGACAGGCGTTACAAAGCAAAGCCTTGACAAATAATCACACAGAATCAGAACGACAGAAAAAAAGTGGGGAGAAGCACGTGTACCACGTAAGTCTATGTGCAGCTCTACGCTCTGCTCCTCAAAGGGTGTGCAGTCAGGCAGGCGAGGAGGTCCAGCCCCCCCGAGCCGTCAGTGTGAAAAACACTCCACAGGAATGTGTTGCTGTTTTGCTCTCAACCTTCACGTGAGATCATCTAGCCATAGCCGAATGACGTGATCAGTTCCAGCCTGCTCAGTGCGACAGGAACGAGAGACAGAAGAGAGAGAGAGAGAGAAGTGAAGGCTTCTCCGTAGGGTTAATGATGCGCTAGGTCTCATGGGAGCCCGTGGTCACAATCTTCATGTACTGAGTGAAGATCGCCTCGAACGCCTCGTCTCTGTGGATCATGGCACCGAACACCAAGGGCTGGAAGATGGAACACATATATGAATATGTGTAAGACTCTGATACATTAAAGGAGCCGTTTGTAATTTTATGGCTCTCTGCTACCTGAGAGGTTGAAATTCAAACTGAAATGAAAGCACTGAGAAGACCTTCCCTTTCAGCTAACGGACTCAGGTGTGTTGAAGCTTCACATGGCTTTAATGCTGCATGACCAACTCAGCCATGTGGGGGGCGGAGCTAATTCTGAGCTACTTTTAAGAAAATCTTACATTACATAAGCAGATGCCCTTAGCCAGAGCAACTAACATTTTTATCTGATTTATACAACTGAGCAGCTGAGGTTAAGGGCCTTGCTGAAGGGCCCAACAGTGGTAGCTTGGCGGTGCTTGGATTTGAACTCGCGACCTTCCGATCAGTAGTCTTAACCCCCTGAGCTACCCCCTGCCTAAAAATAAAAGAAACTAGCCAGATTCGGTGAATTTTAAGTATTGTAAGTCAGCGTTGTTTCGGAGATATCTCTAAAATTATATGATTATAACAAGCCTAGTGACACTTTTAAACTGCACATTTAACTCAGCAAATCATCACACATAACAGAGTTCAGTGCTTCACCTTCTCTAACACTCCTGATTCAACTCACTACGGCCTGTTATCTGAGAAAAGCCGTATCACACATCTCTCTTTTCTAAATATCCATCCATAACTCACCTTCTGTGTTGACGGTGTGGCAATAGAGATCCCCATTCCAGACCCAGGCAAAACGGACAAAACCTTATACTACGGAAAACAGAAATCCATAAAAAGCGATCAAACTCACACTCACTGCCTCATATCTGAACTGCGAATGCAAATATCCAAATGTTCTCAGTTACCTTTTGGATATCTGTGATGTCCACGAGCTTTATAACTTTATTCTTTTTGGATGAGCCTGATCTGGAACTGGAGCTCTCAAAACACAAGTAGCTGTGGAGGAAAAATTGCATTTTTATAACATTTCTATAACATTTCTATAACGCGCAGGTTATAAACAGTAATCAATAAGAATGTACCAAATATAACCCCTTAGAACTGTCAGTTATTGCTGTTAGTACCAAGAAGCATGATGACATGCTTCTTTATACAGAAATACCAGTCTGGAAATTCTGCTGAAAGTGAAAATTGATATTGTAAACAAGTGAACAGACATACAGTGCTTGCTCATTAGAATGGTCTGACTATGTACCATAAATAATTCCAACATGAATGAGATGAAAGATAGATAGTCCAAAAAGGAAGAGGAGCATTTACATTTGATGCAAATAAATCTTTATGCTGGACCATCTGATAGACTGAAACCACTAAAACAAGGAAAAACTTTTTTATACATATTGAAATAATTCCAGTAAGTGGGAGTTAGGCTGTTTGGAAACTATTCATAGTGTGTGCTATGTAATAATATATGTATATATAATATATATAATATAATATATGCTATGTGGCCAAAAGTAAATGGACACCTGCCCATCACACCCATATCCTTTTCCCTCCAAAATCAAAAGCTCACAGATATAATTATGAATGTAATATTTTTGTATGCTGTAGCATTATAACTTCCCTTCACTGGAACTAAGAGGTCCAGACCTGTTCCAGCATGACAATGCTCCTGTGCACAAAATACGCTTCATAAAGACATGGTTTGGTAAGGTTGGAGTGGACGAACTTGAGTGTCCTGCACGGAGCCCTGACCTCAACCCTACTGAGCACCTTTGGGATGAACTGAAACACCAAATGTGCCCCAGGTCTGCTCACCTAAGATCACTGGCTGACTTTAGTAATGCTCGTGTGGCTGAATGATCACGAATCCCCACAGCCACGCTCCAAAAATCTACTGAAAAGTCTTCCCAGGAGAGTGGCGGTTATTATAACAGCAAAGGGGAACTAAATCTAGAATCAGACTTTCATAAGTGTAATGGTTAGGTGTACACATACTTTTGGCCATATAGTGTTTTTATATCATATTACAGTCATCCCGCACCTATTGCGGGGGTTACGTTACCCCCCAACCCACGACAGGTCAAATGTAATCAAATATATTTATTTTATTATTTATATATATTTTAAGGCTTTATAAACCCTTCCCACTCTCTTATTAACCTTTCCCACACTCCTACAAACACTTCCTATGCTCTTAAACACTTTCTACACTCTTAAACCTATGTAATTTTAACAACACATAAATTCTACATGGTTACTATATGCCGGTGAGTTGACTTCCCGTTTATAGCCGTCCTAGCCAATCCTAGCATTCCCTCATGGTCACCTGACTGGTCCACTTGACAAGCAGAAGTGGCGTAAACTGCATTTTCATTGTGTATTCATCCGCTGATGAAATACATACTGCGTTTTATTTCGATTTAATATTCTTTTAATATGTTTGAATTAACGTTTTTTTTTTATATTTTTTATATTCCACAGTCCTGCGAAACAAAAAAAAAATCCGCGATTCAAAATTAGAAAAACCGCAATGCACTGAACCCGCGAGAGGTGAACCGCGGTATTTCGGGGGACGACTGTATATATATATGTTTTCAACAAATATATGTGAATGTCTAAAGACACTACGTTGTTTTCTTTTCAGGTTCCTGATGATTGCGGAAACATGGTTCCGTTAAATTAACAAAAGAAATTTCAAAATATTTGGGGTTGAGGAGGGAAGGCTTCTTACTTTTCACTAACATAGAGCAGACCGTTGCGAATGTAGTCAGTGGGAATTTTCCGGTCCCGATTGATCAGACAGCACCTCCATCCATTCTCGCACACTGTGTCGACACAAAACACGGACCATCATTTCAAAAACACAGGCACGCAGTGGAAACAGAACTGACAGAAGTGACCCTTTCTTTAGCGCACCAGGGAGAGGCCTTTCTGTCTCTGGCAGGCTGAAGATCTCGTGGAAGGCTCCTCTCTTGGTGCTATGTGAGCGGCCACTGTCGTCCTCTCTGCTCATTCCTGAGGGAATGGTTGCTAAGCTACTCCGTGACACCACCGGCGGGATCTGCGTACAAAAAAAGCCCCAGAAAGAATTCAACCGCAGTAAGAGAAATGGGATTTTCTTTTGTATCTACAGCGTCCTCTGTTTTTCCGATGGTAACCATGCCACACAAGCCAAATCTCCTTAAAAAATAAAGCTACAGGTGCGTATTATCTGGGGCATCCAAGAAGACATAGCTCCAAATGTTAATGTGTTTTAGTATTTGGGTGAATTCATGTTGGGTGAGATGTGTATTCCAGTCAGTGTAGCACACTACCTTTCACCCAGCACATGTACACTGCCCCCAACTCCAGAATTATTGGCACCCTTCAAGAGACTGGGCAAAAGTCATTGTACTTTATGAATATCACAGACGTTGATTTAAAATTTTCACTTAAGCAAATGGAAAAATAACTCAGACCTTTGCTGTTCTCATGAGAATTTCTTTCTTTCTTTTTTATTATTATCATTATTTTTTTAAATAATTTATCCAAGTGGTTCCAACCTTGGGAAAAGTGGCTCAATGTTCACTGTAAGGGAGGACAAGAATTCGGAAACCAATATATCTGGAACAGAATAATGCAGTACCTCAATATGTTTCAAAAATATACTAAAATATACCTAATTGGAAATATTACCCAGTTTACAGTACACATTCGTATATAAATGAAGAGTGCCGATAATGATGGAGTTGATTCAGATGAGTGTTAGTCAGTATGCTGATGATTTAACACTAATTATTGGGATTAGGTAAGTGGTCATGCCATTTGCTGCTACAGAGAACACTACCAAGCTCTCTATTTCCATTCTATTTCTATTTTAGCTTTAAAAACTAAAGGGACAGCTATATCTCAGGTCAACATTTCACTAATTATAGGTACTAACAGGACTATTCCCCATGCAGTATTACAGGGATATATTTCCTGGACAAGAGGTCACTTTGAAGTATAAATCAAACCCTTTTGCATTCTGCTTACAGAAATTTCACTCTCTGTACACATTCTGTCTACAAAACATTACCCAGAAGAAAAACCAATGAGTCACTGTAAACAGGGAATCAAACCCTAATCACATGCACCATCAACATCCAGCCAATAAGAATATGTACTTGCCAGTCCACTGTTTTGCAAATCCTTGTTTTTAACAACTTACCACCAATGAATTGTAATATGTAACTTCAAATATGTTCAAAATACAATATTAGCACAAAACAAAAGAGTTAGGCGGACGTGTTAATGAGCTAAATGTGAAGCAAAACTCTTCAAGGGCTCTGTATAAAGAGAGTGAGTTAGTGTGTCAACGTGTGATGGATGTCTAATATGATACTTCTTTTACTGCTGTAATAATTTTTCACTTTGAGATCTGATCTTCCAGATTAATTCATTCGTTTTGCTGAGCTTTCTGAATATTAAGACTAGGGGTGGGCATATCACGGGTATTTCAGGCTGGATAACAAACGACAATGAACAGGGCAAGCAAATTCATTTCCATATTGATGAAAAGACTCTACATGGAAACAGAAGCTGATAGAAAATGAATAACGCTCACACCTTAGGCTAGAGTAACTTTTCGAATAAAATGTAATATAGTGCACTTCCCAACAAAATGTTAACTATTTCTCCAATGAAAGCAACTAAGCATGGATATAATGTATGAGACTTCTACTAATGACTTCAGTATTTAAAAGTGCAATCAATGGAAAGGTGAGATTATTTTATATGGTTAAATACAGAATGCATTAGTTGAGTTGGTTTAAACTTTTATGTAACTTTAAAAAAAAGCTGTGTGTTTTATTGTTCTGTTTTTTGGGGGTTTTTTTTATCGCACTTCTCTCTGGATTCTGTATACAGCTGAGGAATGGCGGTTGTCCAGAAAATCTTTGCTATACAGTAAATCAAAACAAGAATCAATTATTTTCAGAAATCGCCTAAAACCACTGCTTTCATGGCTGCTGTATCCTTGGCCAGGCAAATTCGCAGCATCACTGATGTCTCTTCAGCACCCACTTGTTTTCTCATAAGGAGTGCCCTTTTCACATCTGAAGTTACTGTGTTTACTTCTGAACTGTTTCAGGCTGTGGTGCTCCCGTGTTATATGGATTTTGGTTTGCAAAATGTTTTTTTCATTTTGTAAAATCCACCAGTTCCACGTAACAGATTTTTTTTAGTCACCAGTTCGTCCGTGTTGTCAGCCATGCTGCTACATCAATCGAGGAGAAAACCTAAGCTAATGAACTGCCGCCTCTTGACTGTTGTTGGTTTGTTTGCATGTCTCTCAGCTACTGTGGATGTAAAAGGTCTACAAAAATGGCATGATTTTGCGAAGTAAAAAAAAACCCCAAAAAAACGAAACTAAGATAAATCATGTCGAAACTTTTTTTCCAGCCTCAATGTGAAATTACGACGTATAGAAATTAAGTGAACATTTACTCAAAAACACTGAGTGGTGGAATAAAATCAAAAGGTGCTTCAACAAAGGATTAATTTAGGGGTGTGCAGACTTATGCAACCAGGTTATTGTAACTTTTTTAGTTTTTCTAACTTTCCCTAAAATGTTTGAGTGTTTTTCACTTCATTTTTGTACACCGTAATTTCACGCTGAAGGTAGAAAACGTTCTGACCTCATTTATCTTACTTTCATTTTAACAGGGGGTGTAAACTTTTTATATCCACTAGAAAATACTGTAGAGTGATGTCTGGATCATAAAACAACTTAAGATTTCCATGTCTGAGCACGTTCTGACAATAAAGTATTATGACCCTCACACTCTCTCTGTAAAAACAGATCATGGAGACGTTTTAATCATTCACACCTACTAAGAACGTTTCAATTTCAGAGACAGTGCGCAAATGTAATACTTGCTCTTCTGTCACACGCATTTGCATACGCATTCGCCGTTGAAGTGACTTTCAGGCACAAATACATCTATTTGCATTGATGCCGTGTATTTCACACTTTTAGCTAGAAATGCAAACTGATTAGGGCAAACATGCAAAACAGATGTTATTTTGCTCATACGAAAGACCCGATCGTCTGTCGATCCTGTTTTATTATTTTGTCAGGGGTGTTATCGGGTTTGCATGTGGCCCAACCATGAAAAAAACCCACTAAGAAAGTCTTCACACCTAGGCTAATGCAAAATTTATAACATGCACATCACTTTGCTCCGTCTGCTAGAGGGCAAAAAAAGGCTCTTACAGTCTAGAACATTTCTAGAAAGTTTCCCACTAAAACAATGCACATAAATGCTACATATGAGACTCATATACAGGAGGCTGTCTGTGAAAATGGACCCAAAATGCCTTGCACAAACCTTGGATATTACGAATTAACCAAACGTATTAGGTATTGGAGGTACACATCTCTGAATCAAGAAATGTAGCAAAGTTTTTAAGGACCAAAGATGAATAGGAGGCATTGTGATCCATTTGTGCACAGACACCAGTCATGGCATAAGGTGTGTGTCCATTTAAAACACATTCGCTCGCACAGACAGGTAAAAAGGAAGGTGATCTGGTGGTATCACACGCACACACACACACACACACACACACTCTCGCACACACACTAGCAAGGTCACACCAGCATCCCTACCTTCTCACACCCAGACAGCTGAGAGAAAGAAAAAGAGAGAGAGAGAGAGAGAGAGAGCACAGAAGAGTAGTGTGACACACAGAGGATACAGTCAGGGTCTCCTCATGATGATCTCACGCACACACACACACACACACACACACACACACACACACACACACACACACACACACACACACTCATTCGCAGTGATTCATTCATTAACTCGAGCATTAAAGTCACCCAAACATTTTGAAGACGTTTGAGCTGCAGTATATAAACACTGAGAAAATTTGGTGTGTGGTGTTTGTTTGTGATTATTTTTTAATGAGAATTTAATCAGCAATAATTTCTTTAACGATGACGGTGACTTCATCTAGATTTGTGCTCTAAATATTCTCCAGTTTGCAACACTTTAGCAGCGCTAAACAGCAAACAGGACTCTGATCGTTCTGAAACGATTTCTGATACTCTGCAAAACAGAGTACAAGTTTCTTGGGTTTTTTTGCTTTTTTTTTTTTTTCATTTATCTAGCAGAGCATGAGGTTTTGGATGTCATACCCGTCTGGACAAGGTGGCATTGCTGCGCTCTTTAAGCTGGGGGTCTGTGGGCAGGTTATTCCACACGATGTACGGCGTGTCGTACTTGTCCCTCAGCTTGGGACAGCTTTTAAACAGGAAGTCGATGATGAAGAATTTGATGCCCGCATACAGCCCTATGAGAGGAAAGCATACACATAGGCAAATTACAGGGAGTGCAGAATTATTAGGCAAATGAGTATTTTGTCCACATCATCCTCTTTATGCATGTTGTCTTACTCC
>JAQMCW010000004.1:11478634-11489514 GCA_030068335.1 Chrysichthys cranchii
AGAAGACATGCTTTTGAATTAAAATTAGCTCTTGAAGCACACAAAAAAAACACTCGGTAATGCACTGTACAGTACACCGATACACAAGGGAACTCGGTGAGTTGCGGGAGAGAGTGAGGCATCACGCATGGTGAGTGACGTGTACTTCTGGGTGTCGTCTGGATGTATCATAGATCATACGCTGTTACGCTGGCATGCCAGCGATGCCTGCCTGCAAATCTTAAATATTTTCTACATATTTTCCAATTTTTAGTGGACCGCAACAGTCATCGTAACTTCGAAAAAAATGTAACTAGGGGGAGCACCTGTACTCGATTGTATATGATTATGCGTATGTATGAAAGAGAGAAAGACAGAGAGACTGTGCATGCACTTACCTATAATAAAGCCCATGAGTTTGTAGGGCAAGACGCAGGAGGAGATAAAGGCCACCCACAGACCAATATACAGCTTCTGAGTGATCTCAGGCTGCACCCACATGAACAGACTGCATGTTTTGAACACACACACACACACACACACACACACACACACACACACACACACACAAACACACAAAGAAAATAAACTCACTAACTTTCCTATTTCCATAAACAAGCAAAGACACAAAATATTGCAGATATGTGTTTCTCTATAATGTTCTTAAAATATGCCACAGAGGTTGATTCACGCAATGTGGCCTGATAGTCTGCATGACAGCTGTGCAATTTCTTCCTCTCTTACTAAATCATTTTTGTCTCGTAAACACATTTACGAGACAACAGAGAAACGAGTGAAATGATATCCTGTTTATGTATATTATTAATTTTCTGTAGCCTTCAAACTCTAAGAGATGTGTTCTTAGGGTAGGTATTTGGTTACGACTAAAGCCCACCTGTCCCTACGCACAGCTTGTCATTGCCCTTGTACCCTAACCATCAACAGAGAGTCCCTCCTGTCTTCCCACAAAACAATTTAGTGACTGGTTAGGATTAGGGTTAGTTTAGATGGGCATGGTGTGTATGTTTTTACTTAATAAAAAAAGTAACTCACAGAGTAACACAAAAATCTTGGAAAATCGTATGTTATATACATCGATATAACAGGAAACACTTGCTGGTAGGTCTTGTCATCATGTGTACCTGATACTTACTTTTTGATTTTCTCCAAAATGTCTGCCATCTTTCCAAAAAGATTCTGTGGAAATTCAAAACACAAGAGGGAACAACATATAAGAGCTGTGCTTTTAGCTGAAAACACATTTAGCCTCTAATAATAATAATAATAATAATAATAATAATAAGGGTACCTGTGCTTTTTGTGCAACATCAAGGACTAACTGAAACTTTTCAGACACAGTCAAGTCTTCTTTTGGAGGTTCCTAAAGAGATAAATAGACAGTGTTGAAGAAAAAAAGGAAAATTCACATTTACCCCTACACACAGACTGCAGGTGCAGGCCAGAAAACCAGTAAAGGATGGAAGTGAAACCTACCACAGGTTCAAAAACTTCAGGCACAATACTCCACTGAATCCTCCATCCTCTGGAAAAAAAAAACAAGAACAACAGACTTTAAAGGCACTCGACATGTCTGACATCAGTCTTTGGGCAAGTAGCAATCATATCTGCTATTCCTTTTCCTTCTAACACCTCCACTCACACTCACACACACACACACACACACTCACACTCACACTCACACTCACACACTTATCTATATCTGAGAATCCTCAGTTTTTCTCTGTACACACTCCATATGCATTGATAAATTACATAAAGTACGGTACACTGGTACAGTGTAAGGCGAAGAGAAGGTTTGGTGTAGTAAGAATGAGAGAGTGGTCATGCTTTACCTTGCAATGAGGTAATTCAAGGATAACCTCAGAATGGCTAAAAACAAGAACATAGGAATGGCCCAGCCATACCATGCAGCATTCATGTAGACCTACAGAGAATAACACACACGAATCCATTTATGAAACATATAAAATAACACTGTGTATCATCAGGATACGAATAAAAGGATCATTTCTTTATCCTTGTGAGTCACCACAGAGAAAAGTCTGAATTAAAGGACTGTCAAGGTCTTACTGCTGCAAACCTTGAAACAGTATTATAGACAGTTTGAAGTAGTCTGAACCATCCAGTTTAGATATTAATGAGACTTCATCTACAGAGCTACAGTGACAGTTTCCAAGTTTTTATGGTAAAAGATCATAAGTCAATTAATTTACTGTTTTTGCCCAAAATTATAACACTACTGTAATGAAGGATCAAGGATAGGACAGACAGACAGACAGACAGACAGACAGGTAAATAGAAAGACACACAGGATCTTTATTATGTCCGTGTTTGTACCCTGGCAGTACTAAAAACCTTCTCTGTTACAATCCGTTTTGGTGAAATGTTGGTAATGTTGTCTTTAACAGTGGCGTCTCTGGCACATAAAGCCTGTTGGGGCTCAATAAACAGTCTATGGGAAGCCTCCGGCTCGGCAGTGAAACTACGCACAAACCTATGTGTTCAACAAATCCAACACAAATGCACTTCACCAGCGAAATCAGAAATTCACAGATTAACATAATAGGACAGAGACAGAGATATGAGTGACATCATCAATAGCGGCATTTATGGCGTGAGATCACTGGCTTTTATATTAGAGCGCAGATACAAGGTTAAACCAAGCAAAATAGACACTGCAAAACAATTGCAGTGACATGGACATGGACATGTACGGGTAGTCCTCAAGTTACGATGGAGGTGCTATTGGCCACACCCATGGTAAGTCGAAAATATCGTAAGTCGAACAACTGTGTTGAACCACCTAGCCTAGCTTAGGTATCTCAGCCTAGCTTAGCCTAGCTCAGTGTTTCCCAACCTTTTTTGAGCCACGGCACACTTCTTGCGTCAAAAAAATACGACAGCACATTGGGGGTGGGTGTGGGGGGGTATGACTGCGTTCAAATGTTGCGAGCGAGGGGGGGTGACGGCATGCAAATGTTGCGAGGGGGGCTGTGACGGCGTTAAAATGTTGCGAGCGGTGGGGGGTGTGACGGCATTGAAATGTCACGACGGGGGGGGCTTTTATTTTCACGCGGCACACCTGACGACTTCTCACGGCACACTGGTTGAAAAACACTGGCCTAGCTTATGTAACCAGGTTGAAATTATATGTTGATAATCTACTGTTTTTCTTGTTTCTTTGAAACTTCGCCAACATCTCAAATGTTCTTTTATTTGATTAGTTAAAATATTTATTTTCACACCACAGTCCTATTTAAGAAAAAAAGTGCAATTTGGAAGTGTGTGTATTCTGGGTACTGTTGCTTTAAGACTGCCATCTTTATGCCATTGTTTACTTCCTGAGTGAGGAATAGGTGAGTGTTTAATGCTGATCGTGCTGAAAATGAATTATAAAGTTTTAATATGGTAAAATGAGTGATTGTGTAGTCCTGTTGTGTTGTTTAAGTTTTAAAGAATAAGTAGTTATATTATCAGTTGAAGTTCAGTTTTAATATTTATTTTGTAGAGTTTTGTATCATGCTCCACAGTGCTATGAGCTCTTTTCAGAAAAACAGACAGAGAGGCAAAAATAGACAGAAATCAGCAGTATAATATCCAGAAAGACATGTAGGAAATGAGATGGTTTACACGGACACCTAGACAGACAGACAGACAGACAGACAGACAGGTAGGTAGGTAGAAGAAAGCTCAGCACTCACAATAAAGGCAATGGCTGACGTGTACACCGAGTGCCAGTTGGATAAGGCTGACAGGTTCCTCAAGAAGTTAGTTACAGGTCTGGCACCTCGCTCTATATACACCAAACACACACACACACACACACACACACACACACACACACACTCTCTTTTTAGAATGATAATACATTACACACATTCACAGACTGTTTGAAAGAGAGAAAAGCATAATGACAGAAGGTCCAAAAATGACTCACTAAGTCGCCTCATGTTTTCTGTTAACCTGAAAGAGAGAAGAACATTTGTCACATGGCATGTGTCGAATTCCACTCACACACAGAGATGGACGAACTTCATTACTGATGATTCTGTCTGAAGATTATAGTGTAATGCTGCCAGCAGCCCAAAAGGTAGTGGGGTTGAGAGCTCTAACATGTTACTAAATGAAATCTTAGTGCTTTAAATTAAACATGATGGCAAGTTCATGGCATTCGAACAAACTATGCAGACACAAAGAGCTGTTCAACAAAAAAGGCCAGTGATTTAATATGATTTCTCAGCGCATGTAGCAGAGTTCATCAGGTTCTTTACTCTGCTCTACCTCTTAGCACTGAGCGGCTCCTCTGGCTCCACAGTGTTCTCCTCCGGCTGGAAACGGAAGTCCTCAATGTAAACCCCGAACCGGTCGTAGAGCGACTTCTGCAGCCGGGACCACAGCGTCTCTTTTTGTTGCTTCTCTGAACAGAGAGAGAGAGACAGAGAGTCAATAACTGACCTGCCAAACTCTATTAACCTAATTTACCCAGTGTGTGTGTGTGTGTGTATGTGTGTGTGTGTGCACATGTGTGTGTGTGTGTGTGTGTGTGTGTGTGTAAGACTCACTCTCCTGCTCCATATTCTACTAATCCCCAAATACAAAAGGGCTCCTCTGGCCTAGATAAGGTTCTTCCACAAATTTAGATCACAGCCTGAAATCTAGGCTTTGAAGTACAGCCTTTTTACACACAGACAACACATCAGAGAGGTGAACAACTTTATCCCTCTACTACACACACACACACACACACACACACTGCAAACACACTAGATCTCAAATCTTTAATTTTTACTTCCTATCATATAGTATCATACATAGTATAGTATTATTTATATGCTCTCGGCTCCTACAGGTCACTGACTTTATTTATCATTGGCACTGTAGGTCAAAAATATGTATGTTTAAATGCTGAGGTTAATATCTTACATGTACCATAAGGCATAGAAAACACACACACACACACACACACACACACACACACATTTGTATTTATGTCTTTGCGGGGTCCTCCCATTCATTTCTATAGGCATGACCCTAACCCTAACTATGACAACCCTAACCCTTACCCAACCCTTACCCTAACCTACCTAACCTGAACCATAACTAACCAAACAAAATACAAGACTTCTGGATTTCATTTGTTTGATTGTTTTCACAGATTTTTGTAAAATTGAGAATTCCCTTGTGGGGACAGAAAAAATATTCCCACAAGGTAAAAATAACATATTGCTCTTATATCGCATGTATTAAAACATACTAAAAACATGGTACACACATACATGAGCGCACATGCACACACACACACACACACACACACACACACACACACACACACACACACACACACACACACACAGAAAACTAATCAGTTTTATTCTGCCTCGTTTAGCATTATATTGATTTTACAATGCGTGTAAAATGAATTCCTCACTTATATTTAAGCATTTGAATCCAATTTTTTTTTAAGTTACTTAAAGAATTTGTCATTTCAGTTGCATAATGAATTTAAATCAAAAACGTCTTATATACACAGCAAGATGACCACATATTCCGTGTGTTAGTATTTCCATATCCTAACCAGCACGTGTTTGGTTACCTGTGCCATTCGCAGAGGGTGACTGTTGTTTACGTGAAATCTGAGGAGGAGAGTCTTCTAACCTGATCCAGGAAAAATCAAGAGAAAATCAACAGAAATGCTTACTCATCATTCATTAAAATCAACATATGTATATTTAGACCTGTAAAATCATCATGCTGTCCTAGATGTGCTCCTTGTCTATCCTTTCTATTTACAGAAGGTCTCATTACCAACGTCCCACAGTCAGTGACACTTGATTTAAATAATAGAAACAACTTGATGTGTTGTCAGCAAGGTATATGTGTATAAGCATTATTGTGAGTCAACTGTATTTATTTTGTAAACTGGTAAAAGGAGAACAGCTGGTAGTCGACGCCGACTATACAACAGGCTCGCAGATACTTTAGCATCTGACTAATGGAGAATGTTGTTATGTCTTTGAGGAATCCAGGGTCAACAGGAGGAAGGCCATAACAGCTATTTTTAAATCCCAGTGAGTGGAAGCAAGGCTTGTTGACTCCACTATGGCAAGTCCAGCCCAGGGGGCAATAGCAACAATGCTCTACCCATCAGACAGAAAAGCAGGCCTGAGAAAGTAAACCTGGGCCAAAACCTAACCTTAGACCAAAATATATTCCGTCTAAAAACTTTGACTAAGCAGACCTTTTGCTTCATTTCACCCATGCAGCATCTGCAGTATATAGAATAATTCAGATTAAGCCAAAGCTGGTCTAATTCCCTTAAAAACACTGAACAGGTGTGTTCCTGTTTGCTAAAATGTAAATCGGAAATGTAAAATTGCTAAAAGGAATAGTAATGATTCCGTAATATAGTCAACCAGTGTTGGTGATGAACTTTTTAAAGGGATCATAAAGTATGTGTTCAGTGCTAATCTGTTATTCTGTGCTCTTAGGGCAAAAGATCAGTGGCTAAAATGAGAAGCATTCGTTTAATATTGTCAATTATTCATCACAATGTGCCGCCAATGAAGTTAAAACCAATGGATAACAGCCCTTATGTTTACAATGTACATTATTCGATAACTTTTGGTTTCAAATCCAGTAAAAACACTGGATTGAATAGGTCATAACGTAATGCACCATCATGTAACATGAGCCTATGTTTAGCTACAATCACATATATCACATCTAAAAATCCAAAACTTATGAAAACCCATTTTCCTGATAATGTAACACACTTCAAAATGGTACATGCTTTGCTGTTTTGTACATTACCAGCTGAGAGTGAAAGAGCAGGAGGTAAAACATGACATGGTGGCATTGGTCAATATTATTTATTTTTCCTGCAAGTGATGTAATCGAAATCAAAAGGCCATTACAGCAAGTTGTTATCTGATTGATACGGATGATCATGCACTGTATGACCAGGGACAGTTGTTTGTGAATTCTTGCGATTAATTATGCGCTTGTTGTGCGTCCTGTACATATACCTGTACGCACATGAGCTCTGCGCTTACCTGGATTTCAGGACATCGTTCATCTTTTGCTCCAAGTCCAGCCTTCTGCAGCGTTCCCTTTCCAGCTCCTGCTTCAGCGTCTCCACATTGGTCTCCTCTCGCAGCTTCCTCAGCTCCTCCTCTGTACACACAACACAACCACCTCACACTCAGCACTGCACAAAGTATATGATATTTAAAGAAAAATCGAACATAGACCGCCGATAGCGCATTATCATTCCTGTGTTCTAGAAATAATGGTGACACTGAGACGGTATGTCTCATTTCAATTGTCTGTAAACGTTTATTCTTTTCCCCAATGAAAGGTGAATGTGTCCTCGTGACACACTCCATCCACTGCCTCAATTCTCTCCCTCTATTCAGCATAAATATCAGCGGATCCACCGCACGCCTCCAGCTGTACTGAAGGTCATAAATATTTTATTGCTAAAACTTGCGCCTTTCAGCCAGTCAAACATAAACCAGAACAAAAGCCTGCTATCTGTAGCCTGTACACCCCATGGAGAGAGTCATTAGTGGAAGTGTGTGAGAGGAACTGTGGACCATAGGGGGTCTGCCATTGTGAGCTAAAGCGAGATGAGAGCTGCAACACTCACGTTTAGCTTCTCAAATCCCCACATTTCACACTCTGGCACGGCTCTGACAACACATTACAGATTCTCAGGAAATCTGGGCTACATTCAGTAAGCGAAATTGCTCGATTTAGGAAAACTGCTTGACTTCGAGCTCTTCAGATATTTAAATTTTCATCAAAGGCTGTGACAAATCATGCATTGATGCGAGGCACGTTACATGTGAACTGGAGAAAAGACTGTAGAACCTCAAAGCCTTCAGAGACTGTGGGCAAATATAAGTGTAGAATGACTCAGACATCATGACCTGGTTTTCACTGAAAATAATAATGATTTACCACTGTCGCCTCACAGCAAGAAGGTTCCGGGTTCGAACATGATGTAAGACTGGGACCTTTCTGTGTGCAGTTTGCATGTTCTCCCTGTGCCTGTGTGGGTTTCCTCTGGGTGCTCTGGTTTCCTCCCACAGTCCAAAAACATGCAGATTAAGTCAACTGGCAACTCTATATATATATTGTCCATAGGTGTGACTTTGTGTATGCATGGCTCTTCGTCCCCGGGTTAGCCCTGTGACAGATTGGTGACCTGCCCAGGATGTACCCCACCTCTTGCCCAAAATCACCTGAGACTGACTCAAACCTTGTGTTACACAGTGCACTGATAGAGTACTCATTTTTAATAGTAATAGCCTAATAATAGGAAAGAATACTTTGGCATTAAAGTCAAAGTTGTGTAATTGTGTAAATGGTGAAACAACACCTTTTTTTGCTCATGCAGGCATGAATTCAAATCGGTTTTTACGGTGTGCACAGAATCCAAATAACTTTCCCTTTGTCATATTTATTTCAACTGTTGGTTGAAATTAATATTTTGTTTCAAGTTGTTACAGGTGACAGAAATATAAAAGTTGTTTGTTGTTGTTTTTTTTTATCACTAGTCATTTTGCCAGTAAGACAATGAGCTGAATAACCAAAGAGACAATCAGATACTAAACTGGTAAACCAAACAACCATTCAAACAAGGGGCTGGTTAACCAACAGACCAATCAGACAAGGAGCTGGTTAACCAACAGACCAATCAGACAAAGAGCTGGTTAACCAACCGGCTATTTAGACAGTGAGCTGGTTAACCAAACAATCAATCGGATAATAAGCTGGTTAACTAAACAGGCAAATCAGACAATAAGACAGATAGTCAAACACCAATCAGACAATGAAATAAATAACTAAACAGCTAATTAAATAATCCAAGTACTTCTATACTGAACGTAACAATGGATGCATGCTGAAATGATCGTTCTTTACTGGTGTCACGATCAGCATACCAGTTGCTGGACAATAATTTAGAACTGGAACGGTAAGCTTGGCTCAGTGTTTGGCTCACACACACAACCGTCTGTGTTCCTTAATATCCATGTGTTCAGAATGTAATGATCATGAATGATCACGTTCGAGTCTCCAAATGCTGCTCTGCTCAACGTCCACTAGACTGCAGGAATATCCCGGAACTCCTCCGATTTCATCCGCTGCCAGCAGCATTCTGCAAGCTAAATGGCTAACTAAATTATTCATTTGTTTGTCCGTCTCTTTTGTTCGCTCCTTCTGTCTTCTGCCTGGAAGTCATGTGCAGACAGAGTGGTGTGGAAGCAAACGCTGGAAAACAACTCCATCACACTGACAAGCTCCCAGAAGCCCCCAGTACACACGGTGACTGGGTCATGGGTCAGCTTTTTCCATCAATAAACACTCGCACAGTGATACGCCACATATGAACAAAAAGTGCTTCACGTAATATCTAAGCAAAGGTTGATGAACATGAGGTAACTCCAGGGTACAATAATGAAAATGAGGTTAAAATTAAATGAGGTTCAGGCACAGGGCCAAAAATAAAAGCCACTTCCCACTAGCTCTTTATTGACTTTCTTAGGTGTCTAGCCTGCCACTTGTTGTGCTAGATGCATACACACTGGTCAGCAACAAGCGTCAACAATAGACATAAGGAATGTGAGTAATCTGGAGAACCGTACCATGTTGGAGTATTTTTAAACACTTCACTACCACTGTGCCTGGACAAACACAGGAACAAAAAGAAGAAATCCTCTCGCAACATATCTGCCCTGGTCTGGAAAATCCTTCTAAATCACATATTTCGAGAAAAAGTCCCATTATATTGAACTATTGATATTAGAGCATGATTATCTATTGTCAGGGTAGATACTTTATAGGGCACATGTAAATATATTATTTTCATTGCTTATTTTTCTTATTTACAGTAGAACTTTTTGTCTGTCCAAATCCTCAGGGCACGGTTCGACCTTTTAACAACAAACGCCTAGCAAGTTCGTCAATCCAAGTTTATAGTGAAGAACGAAACAAATTTGTGTTCGAACACTAAAATTCTACTCAAATAGCAAGCATTTATGAAATAATTCATACATTTTAGAGGTAAACCTATGGCTGTAGGATGTCAACCATGGATAGGCCTACCTCTGGAGAGGTATTCTCTATTAACTTCAACAGTGCTGGGTTACGTAAATGTGAAAGGGAAATTGTATGCTGGAGGGCAACGAAAATCATTACAATTACAAAGAACCTGATCATTAGCTGAGCAACACTGAGAAATACGCTCAGTTCTGGAGGAAAAGCACTGACCGACCAATCGATATACTCCGGTTTTGTTGCTGTGTTTGTGTGGAAGACTCTTCACACCTATACCACTTCAGTTCCTTAAACACCATGCTGAAAGTACATCCCTTCTAGGCCTACACTAAGGTGCTTGGGCGGTTTGATCATGCTTCCATTATTGGTGACCAAGTCAAGCCAGAATTTCATCAGTGATCCAAGTTTTTCTTGACCAGAAGTATAACTTTGTGAGTTCATAGGTATTTCCAAATAAACATCTTGGAATATTGTGGGAATTGTTTTGTTGTTGTTGTTGTTGTTTTTGCAATGTTGCAAAGTGTGGCTGATAGAAAGGCAAAACCTTTTCAGGTCCCGAGATGAGTCTAACTCAATTTTGACCAACATGTGATTTAGTAGGTTTTTCCAGACCAAGGCAGATAGTCCTCAAGTTATGCTGGAGATGCGTTCAGCCACACATCGTAAGTTGAAAAACTGTGTTGAACCACTTAGCCTACCTTAGGTATCTCAGCCTAGCTTATGTAACCAGGTTGAAATTATATTACATTACATTACAGTCATTTGGCAGACGCCCTTATCCAGAGCGACTTACATTTATCTCATTTATACAACTGAGC
>JAQMCW010000004.1:11496135-11506875 GCA_030068335.1 Chrysichthys cranchii
TGGCGCTAGCCGTTTGCCGAAACAGATAAGGAATGTTACGGTGGGCTTACCAAAATGGCGTCCACAGTGGTACTTCTTCTTATCACGTAAGTAATATCTCTTGCTCCGCTCTAGAATCTTTGACGCTAATACATAAATTAGTACAGTATACAGTCTTAGCAATGTTATGAGCAACAACAACTAGGCACTAGACTTGAGAACAGGAGGATGACATTAACAAAGCAGGACACACTGTTTCATATTAAATTCCAAAAAGTACTGCTTGATCACGTCCGTGTGATGATTTTCAGTAATCGTTAGCGAGCTTGTCTACACTGTGCGTCTTCAGGGACGTAGTGGGTGCGCTGTCATTCTGCTGGAAGTGTGATGACGTGACATGCCAGCTCTCCCAGCAGTGGCCACCTCATCCCTTACAAACACACAGTTGTAGCTCTATGAGACTGCGCCAGCGTTTCAACCCAACAATGAGGCGCATAAAGCGGCGCTCCTGCGGCCGCCCTCCTGCCTACAGAGTGCTACTGTTGCATGGTAACCTGCTTGAAAGAACAGAGAAGAAGAAAGCGGGGGAGCTGCAAATAAAGAAACAGTCGCTCGCAGTTTGCCAGGCACATAATACACAGGATATTCGAGAGGAAGTGGTGTGTAGAACGTAGCAGTCATGGATGTCTGTTACAGCACAGAGCAGGACAAGGCAGCAGGGTGGTCATGGGCTAGGGTTTAGCGTTATCTTCATTAGTGAGCGAGGAGAAAAAGAGTGAGCTGCTAGTTTTGTGTTAACAGGAAGGCCCTACTTTATGTTCTCATTATCAAGCCAGGCTATGAGCATAGGACATCTGCTGTATTCTTTTAGCAGACGTTTGATCTGCAGCGAATTAGGAAACGATACGAGCCAAGTATGTAAGAGATACATGGCTTTGCTTTCTGGTGACTTTCTGACAGGTGGGTTTTGAACTCATAATCGTCCTTTGAACTCATCAGTGTGTCTGAAGCCTAACCGCTGAGCTATCGCTGCCCACACAGACAAATATAGATCTGATCTCCCACTCAAGCATAACATTTAGCTGGAAAATAAGAAAATATCTCCACCAGCATATGCCAGGAGAAAACATCTTGTCACCATGGTTTCAACTCAACGTACAGTCTGGCAGAAAGGTAAAAAAGGTTCAGGACACGGATGTGTGATTGCGTGGTCAGTCTTACACGTGCCTGATTCATTTCATTATATTTGATTAAACCCCCCTAAGGGCAATTTCCACACATGCCAAGTGCATTGTAATCAGTGTACGCAAATGTAACGTCAATCCAGGAACAGTTTATTCTCTTTTAAAATATAGAACAAATGTCCTAATGAGACAGGAAGAGAAAAAAAGGAGCGCGAGAGAGAGCGCGAGAGAGAGACAGAGAGAGATAGAGAGAGAAAGCGAAAGATCAGATGTGTTCTGATCTAAGACTCGGTGCCGTTATGGAAACACCAAACTGGTTCGAGTTACACTGTACAGTGATGATGGATAGTGATATCATTCTACTCAGCAAAATATATAATGTCTCTAATAAATGTAACAACCTTAAATCAGGGAAAATCGGCAAAGCTCAAAGCACACTTTAGGTCGTGGGCCGAACAGGATAATCATTTACTGAACAGACTAAAACTAAACTTTTTTTTTTTTTTTTACATAAATATGAATCGAAAGAGAGAGGATACAATATTATTCCAAAATAAATAAACTTAAACTTAAAAAGATAAAAATAAAATATCTGCTGTAAAAATTATACAAATTCAAAATATAAACATGCTGCAAAAAAACCCTGAAAATCTAAATAAAAATTGCATATAACAAAACAACATTTTCCATTTTCTTTGCTCTTATGCCATTTTGTCAGAGTTCGATGCTTGGCATCTTTTCTTGGCATCAAGTTAGTTTATGTTTGGGGTAAGGTAAGGTAAACGTGTTTACTGGCGATGGCAGTAAACATATACCTAGCTTCCCACCGGTTTTGAAAGCTCTGTTTTCAGAATCAACTTTTCTCTTGGCCATTGTTAAGGGCTAGCTTTGACTTGAAACCAGGGTTGTACACATCAACAGACACTTGATTGATCTGTAGTAATTGGCGCAGGAATGATCGCAGGTAGCCTACTGTTTGGTAAAACAGCTGTTGTGCTGCATTATAGGATTTGTAGTTTGTGTACTAACGCCGCTTCATATCGCTGGGCCATAAAAAAAAAAGATACAGTGGAACCTCTGGTCACGAACACCTCTGAACACAAACAAATCGGTTCCCGACCAAAATATTCACCAAAATTTTGCATCTGGTCACGACAACATTATCAGGTGCCGAACAAACACAGCCCCGGCCATTTCCCCCTTCTGCTTCGTACATGCCAATGTTTTCCCATTTTATGTTTGCGTATTGCACAATTGTGTATTGCGTACCTAACAAAGACTTTAATTGGTCTCAGTCAGACGTGCGTTCATTGGCTGTACAGTCATCCCTCCCCGCCTCACTTCCTCCTCACTTCCTTAACGCCAGAAGTCGACTCATGTAAGGTTAGTTTTCATGGTAAGTTTTTGTATAATTAAGGATGGTTCAAACTTTGATTTTTTTTTCTGTGCTTAAAACTCATTTAAAAAATGTTCACAGCATTTTTTTTGTTGTGTTTCTCTGCATTTTATAAGCTTCATTATGGGTCCCAAGAAAGTGGAAATGGTAGTGAGAGTAAGAAGCCTAAGCGTATAACAGTAGAAAGAAAAGAAAGAAACAATCGCAAAACATGAGAACTGCCACCATATCCCTCCACCACCGTCCAGCAACTACGTATCCACCGCAAAGGTAACATGAATTTAAATCATCTGTTTATTCCATTTAGTTTTATTTTTCCATAATTAAGGTTATTTGAATTTTGTTCTATGTTTTATTGCCACACATAAACCCATAATACACTTTTAAAAACATGTTTTTGAAGGCTGAAACACATTAATTGTATTTACATTCATTTCCATGGGAAAAATTGATTCGGGTCGCGAACAAATCAGAGTCTCAGAACAGATCAAGTTCGTGAGCCGAGGGACCACTGTATATAAAATGATTTCATGAGTATGACACATATGCCTTAAATAAATTCTCAGCTGTTTAATATGCTTTACTCTAGTTCTAGTATAGTATTATTGTACTATTATAGTAATGCAGGGCCCCAAGCCTGACTTCTTACTGATATTAGCCTGTTTGACTGGTCAGATGAATATAGTTTCTAACATAGTAACTATGTTCATCAATCTTTGAGAGATGATTTTTTTTACCATGTTTCTAATGACAGTATGCACTCGATCGAGCTGGGATGGACACCACAAGTTTGTGCAAAACATTAGGATACATTTTAGGGAAAATAAAATCCATCGGGGTGTTGTCCGAACACAATTCAATAGAAGAGATCTGACGTTTTGTATGAAGCGCTTAACATCACCCATGGTCAATATCACACATTTGCTTATCTGGAAATAGTGCAGAATCTTGAATATTAATTATTTATGAGATTGAACATTTACTTTCTTTGTTTGAAATATTTCAGAATTCTAACACATGATGGTCACGGTGAACATGATGATTTCTGAGCCACTGACATGGTTAAAGTTTGTAAGGATAGCCCCTCAATCTCCAGTCCAGATCCTAAATATCCTGCAGGTCTTCTCTTGCTGAAATGAAAGACAGCTGCAAGATGCAAGATGGTTACATCAGCGCGTGTGTGTGTGTGTGTGTGTGTGTGTGTGTGTGTGTGTGTGTGTGTGTGTGTGTGTGTGTGCGCGCGCGCGCGCGCGCGTGGGTGGTTGCTAACTTGGTGGGGACCACATGTCTGCACTAGGGTAGAAATAACTGACCGTTAAAGGAAAGGTGCTTTAAAAAAACAAAACAAAAAACCTGGTAAGAGCCAAAAGATTTAGGGTTAGTTTTAGCGTAGCATTAACTATCTGAATTCATAATTATAACAAACAAACAAGCAAACAAACAAATATATATATATATATATATACGTGTGTGTGTGTGTGTGTGTGTGTGTGTGTGTGTGTGTGTGTGTGTGTGTGTCTGTGTGTAAGAAGAGAGGGCTCTGGCCTTGAGTTCACTAATCACATTACTAACTTCTTACTGACATAGCACGATGACACAGCAATGCAACACACACACACACACACACACACACACACACATATGTCTCAGTGATGTCACATTCCTGGCTAAGTGCCCTTGGGGCATCCTGGCACATGAATTGCACTTTGCCTAGCATCATTAAAAGTACAGTGTAGCCAATTAGTCCTGCTCAGGTAGCGTGAGCGCACCAGACCGGTAGGTCAGACATGAGAAGGACACTCCTTTAACTTTGATTTGACTCTCCTTTGATGGCATTTATACAGATACCCACAGACACACCCCCGATAAACTTGCTGCAACATGACTCATACAGTCTGAGCCCTGAACTCCCAGGCATGTCGGAGAGCTGTGGGGTATCTGAGAAAGCCGAATGCTTCATCAGAGAGATCCTGCAAAGTGAACTTTAAAGATGGGCCATTGGTGAAGCATGCCGGGGCAGTGCATTAAGAGAGATAAGAGATACAAAAATAGATTGATTTCATGAGTTATATCTGTACACAGTCTCTTGCTATGGTAACAGGGAAGAGCTGCGAACTTCAAACCTTATGGCTTACGTTACGCGACTTTGTCCCTCGGCTCTAGCGTGCATATTAAAAAGGAGGTTGGACTTGATGTTACTGATACAGCACATTGAGAAGCATGTGATAGGCACAGAATTTCGTTTCTTGCCTCATGATTGAGTTTCATGTCAGTACTTCCAGGGACTACATCAAATGTTTGATTTTTTTTTTTTTCCAGATGTAGTCTGACTGTGTATGCTGGTCCATGATCCAAACCTTACATCACCGTTGCTGACAATAAAGCTTTTTGCTTGCTAAAAGTTTATTGTGAAAGCAACAGCAGTGAGTTAGCCATCTAACAGCAAATAAGATCGTATACCAGTGTTGGCGTCAATCCAATACCCAGTACTGGATACCAGAAAGGGAAAAAAAAAATGCTGGATCGGATATCAGAGTAAAGATATTTTTGGGTATCTGGTCCTGTAACAATTGTGAAAAAAGTGGAATTGGATTTGGAAAAGTAATGCATGTACTGGAAGGGTGGTATAGTGGTGTGGTGGTGCGAGGCGATCCTCCCACTGTTAACTCACAGCAAGAAGGTCCTGGGTTCGATCCCCGGGGTCGAACTAGGTGCCTTTCTTTGTAGAGTTTGCATGTTCTCCCCGTGTCCATGTGGGTTTCCTCCGGGTACTCTGGTTTCCTCCCACAGTCCAAAGACATACACAGAGGGGATCAGACTAATTGGCTACTCTAAACTGCCCGTAGGTGTGAATATGAGTGTGAATGGTTGTCTGACTCTGTGTGTCGCCCTGCGGTGGACTGGCGACCTGTCCAGGGTGTACCCTGCCTCTCACCCGAAGTCAGCTGGGATTGGATTAAGCGGCAGAAGATGAGTGAGTGAGTGTATTTATTTAACTTTAAACGTTTGCATTTGCCAAAGGGACTGGATTATCTTTTGTTAGGATTGATTTATTATATTTTTGTGTGGAAGCTTTCAACTGTGAAGTGCTTCAGTGAAAAGCAAAAAAAAAAAAAAAGGTTTAGTAGTTTTTAAAGAAAATAATAATGAATAGGTGTCATTCTTGGCTGACACTCAAGGTTTCAGTAACTCAAGTACCTGAAGAGAAAAAGTGCTACTGTCCTGTCTTTATCTGAAACAGTTGTTATCTGTACAGAATCCTTTTTATCGCAGTAAAGGGTCTGAAAGCTTTCTAACGTTACATTAACCCAAGCTATGGAGAGAAACCAGGCATACTGGAGCTGTGAGGCACTACAAATACACAAATAACCCACATTTGACAGAGAATACAGATCTATATGCTGCTTTTGGAGAAACCGAATCTATCCAATGAGTCTTTTCATATTTTCTTACTCCCTCCATCTCTCCAAAATGATCATTACTGTATCCTGGAAGAGGGGAAAGTTGAAGTCGGCATGTGTCAGAATAATGGGGAATCCCAAGATAAACACGTACACATCTCCTGAACGCAAGTAACCTCCCGTCAGCTGGAGTGCAGTGTTAAATGGGTCAGTGCTATTATTGTGCTGTTAATACCAGGCTAACAGGGGTTAAAGGAGCCTTAAAGGTAAACACACACACAAACACACACTTGCTATAGCTTCCATCATCACAAAGACATTAAAGCTAATGAGAGGGAGGTGTATGGAAACGCTCTCTCTTTTTCTTTGTATTTCAGAGAGAGAGAGAGAGATAGCCTACCATGAGTACAGTGTTATGCATGCCAAATAAAATGCCAAGATTCAAGGCTACACACAGAGACAGACTTTCACATCCTTGGAAATGAGTTACTTTACTATATCTTACATCATACAGAGACCATGAAGCATATTGTTTACTTCACATATCATCTGAATGGATGATCATCTAATTCTCTCTAACTCACTCACACAGGGACACCTTTATAACTCACTAGACACATGCTAATAAATTTATAGCTGCTTTTTTGGCATTAACACATTAGCTTCCAGCATCTCAATCACAATCAAAAAGATCCATATGATCTTTTATTCTCCAGCACGGCTGAATGTTGGTTCAGTCTCTATATAAGCACAGTGCAAGTTTATATTAATTCCCTCGTTCTAGTATGTTACTATTACTGTTTCTATAGTAACAAGTTATACATCATTGTGTGATTTGAAATGTGACATTTTCTGTAAGGATGCACAGCACTATTGCCATTTTTTGATAAATATAGAATTGTTCGTGATAGCAAACCGCTGTGGTATAAGATTAACACAGCAAATTAGCCCATCGTGTTATTGGAAATGAATCAACTCTGTGGTGGTACCAGGATCTCACTTTACCCTGGGCTGAATCACACTGCCAATTTAGTGATGCTTTTCCTACATCACACTCTGTTGGGTTTTAGTCTTTATAAATGATATATGTTCATACATAAAACTCCGTCACGTGGACCGACCTCCCAGCTTTCTGGGGACTAAAGAATCAACAAATGACTCCATGAAACAATTCAATGAAACCAAAGAATCGACTAAAGAATCAAGGAATGACTCCATGAAACAATTCAATCAAATCAAAGAATTGACTAAAGAATCAAGGAATGACTCCATGAAACAATTCAATCAAATCTATGAATCGATTAAAGAATCAAGGAATGACTCCATGAATCAATTCAATCAAATCAAAGAGTCGACTAAAGAATCAAGAAATGACTCCATGAATCAATTCAATCAAATCAAAGAATCGACTAAAGAATCAAGGAATGACTCCATGAAACAATTCAATCAAATCAAAGAATCGACAAAAGAATCAAGGAATGACTCCATGAATCAATTCAATCAAATCAAAGAATCGACTAAAGAATCAAGGAATGACTCCATGAATCAATTCATTCAAATCAAAGACTCGACTAAGGAATCAACGAATCACTCCACGAATCAATTAACTCAAATCAATGAAATCTACAACAAATCAATTAAAAAAACACTGTAAACATGTGAGCTGCTATTTACACTTAAAGTGTAAAGTGTAAAGAAGCTCAATTGATAAAAACACATAAGCCTGCTTAGAGTGGTTAAAACACCACCAAGAACAGGCACACATCCTGTGAGAAGTGCGTTGCTCTGGAGCTCCGGGGCTAATGTAGATTATACTGTAGGTAACGCCAGCATGACTCATTACTCACTCAAAGTGGTTCAGCATCACACACTGATATATATGATATTGTTTGATGTGATGGTATCTACAAATATGAGCAAATGCACTTTGCACAGCTAACAGCGTTCTTTCTCAGCACATGGTCTGGATTCACTACACACAGGACACAAGCTGCAGCTATGGAACCTACAACAGATATGATTTGAATGGAGATGATTTGTGCACTTCATTTTGTTTAATACCGAGATGTTGAAGTGTCTTGAAGCAGTTTATGTATAAAATGATTCCCCTCCACCCCCCCACCCCAACACACCCACCCACACACACACACACACACACACACACACACACACAAAAATCACACTAACACAGGAAGCCACATATTTCCATTGGTACTCACGCAGGAAGTGCTTCTCCAGTAAGGCAATCTCTAGATGACCTTTAACCTCATTGAGACGTTCAGAGTCACTCCTCAGGTCCTGCACGGCGGCCATGTTGAGAGCTCCCGATCCAGCCTGCCCAACAAACACACAAACACACAGAAACACACATGCACACGTGGTTACAGTCTAGTCACTCATTTCCCACACACACACACACACACACGCACGCACGCACGCACACAAACACACACAGAGGATACATGCAAAGCACTCTAAAGGTGTGTAAAACACACAGAACACGTGCGGCTGATAAACAGGGAGCCACCTTACTGGAATCCACGCCTTTCTGCTTCCTGCTCTGCCCTGAAAATGCAAAGCGCAGTGTCAAAAAGAGGGTAGGATCTCCCAGCGTCCAGCGGCGTGCGAATCTCTGAGCACAGTCTATATGCTCGCGCTGACTCCATGCGCACCGAGACGGCTGGAGGGGGCGAGAAAGTAGACGAGGGAAAGCAGGAAGGCGTGAGAGGCAGGGTGTCTCTTTAAGAGGCCACTGCGACTGACAGTGTGGGTTTGCTCTTCTCTCTGTCTCTCTCACACACACCTACACACACACACACAATGCAGCACCCTGTCCATGCAATAGGCTATTTTATTCACACAATGCGGCAAGGCTCGATCCAAACACACACACGCACACGCACACATACACACACACACACACACACACACACACACACTCACAAACACACACACACACACACACACACACACACACACACACACACACACACACAGAGAGATGGTACAAAGCAGGGGAACCCACAGACTGAGGTGTAGACAAAGAACGAAAAAAGTGACAGAACAGAGACTGGATATGTGTGTGTGTTTTTGTCTGTGTGTGTGTGTGTGTGTGTGTGTGTGCGCGTGTGACAAACACTGGAATGTTTTAAATAGAACCCTTTAGAGACACATTGTTACAGCAAGGAACAGAAAATGTTAATTAGTCGCATGACTCCAAACATTCAGGAACTCTGCTATACGAAGCAGTGCATCCTGGGAAGGCAGAAATTCCATCCGTGCATCTGAAAGAAAATAGGACTCCGTAGCCTATACACACACTCATTTGTGGGTGAAACAGTGAGAGGGAGACAGAAACAGACGGAGAGACAGACAGAGGGAGAGAAAGTGAAAGAGAGCAGGGTTGTGGTCTGAGTCATCGCTCTCCTCAATTATTGTCTCAACTGGGAGATGCTGCTGCTCAGAAAATGTCTTATGAGCCTGTCACATCTTTGCCAGAAATATACCGACACCCTCCCCACACGCACACACACACACACACACACACACACACACACACACACACACACACACACACACTGTCATGCCGGGAAAATCCAGTGCCAAGCTGGTGCCAGGATGCCCACCTGCCATGCATGTGAAAGACTTCGAACAAAACAGAGCCCGGGTGTTTAAACACAGATTTTACACACATATGCCCATGTTTACACACACACACGCACGCACACACACACACACACACACACACACACAGACACGTTCATCTCTAAATCTCCATTATGTCCGACTGTCAGCTGGCAAAACAAACAAGTACAAAATGGCAATTTAATAAGCAAGGAATAAAACACAATGTGGCGTATAAGTGCCTGTGACTGATCTGTTACTACGGAAACCATAACATATCAGAACAAGCGCATTCATCTAAAACCTCATTCGTGTCATACCTGGAACTATGAATCCTCTCCGTGTTTGTGTTTTATACCACTTATACCTCTGCGTTTGTTCAAAAATCACTTTTTTTCATTTATTAAAAGAACAACACATACATTTGATCAGTTTAGAGTAACACTGGATGTTGAGGACTGTCCGAAGGTTACGTTATTTCCTGTTATCACTTACATTATAACAGCTCTATAAGGCTGTTCCTTCACTGGTCTCTCCTTTTTGTCTCTTCCTTAAAGTTAGTAAGACTTAACAATACTACATGTTACTGTAAACCTCTATGAAGCCCTTTCACACTGAAGACTTGTCCCTGTCAGAAAAGTTACGGCTTCAGCTCTGACTGTTGCGACGCACTGACACTGGAGACTCCTTCCAAAAATGCTACATAAACATCTCCTCACAGAAGAGACAGATAAGCCCCAGACAATGGTAGTGTCAACTGTAAGACATATGCACTGCACATTGGGCGCTACAAGTCCTAATTAGCATGAACAAGACTTCAATACACAGTGGAACCTCTGGTCACGGACGCCTCCGAAGATGAACAAATCGGTTCCCGAGCAAAAAATTCACCAAAATTTTATATCTGGTCACGACCACATAATCGGAGGCCGAGCAAACACAGCCCCGGCCATTTTCCCCTTCCGCTTCGTACGCGCCAATGTTTGCCCATTTTCTGTTTGTGGATTGCGCAATTGCATATGTCATACCTAACAAAGATGCGCGTGTTGCTTTAATCGTCTCGGTCAGACGTGCGTTCATTGGCTGTACAGTAGCCTCCTCCCCGCCCATCTTCCTCCTCACTTCCTTAACGCCAGAAGTCGACTCATGCAAGGTT
>JAQMCW010000004.1:11538411-11549943 GCA_030068335.1 Chrysichthys cranchii
AATCAAAATGTGAAAATCCGCGATGCACTGAACCTGCGATAGGTGAACCGCGATATTGCGGGGGTTCACTGTATATAGATTCATATATTGGAACCATGCCTAATAGGACCCATGAAATTTGGGGTCTAATTTTAGTTGATTTTCCATCAACTCATTTCACTGAATAAAAATGCTATGGAGTTATTTTGAAGTTCAACACTAGAGGCATTCATTGTTTATTACTGAGACCCTTTGGGGTATGTTAATGACACAGTATGCATAACCAATCAGAATTCAGCAGCGGTCCAAACTCCGCCCACATGT
The DNA here is from genome assembly GCA_030068335.1 of Chrysichthys cranchii. Lineage (NCBI taxonomy): Eukaryota > Metazoa > Chordata > Actinopteri > Siluriformes > Claroteidae > Chrysichthys > Chrysichthys cranchii. The sequence goes on from JAQMCW010000004.1 coordinate 11,538,715, forward strand.
TCCTTCAGTTACTTTGGGTACCTATCATAAACAGACCATGAACAAAATCCTAAGTGGATCCCTCAGTACCCGGCAAGGCTGCAACAGGAAAAGCACACTTCCAGTTCTGTGATATTTGATGTCCTGAAGAACGTTCAACACCCCTAGACCTGTTTACAAAACTAGAACTGTATGTGGGAAGTACATTATCTTATCCTTTAACAGTAAGATTATTCAGTATGTGGATACAAGATATTAAAAGTAGCTTCGCTAGAAGACACCAGTCCCTGCTTGTCTCTATGCTAAAGCCTACAGGCGGACGTCAGAGTGAACTCCTTAACACTGACTGTACGACTGTAGCCTCCAGTCTCTCCACTGCCAAACACGTAATAAAGAAACCTGTTTATCAGAACACAAACACGGGCACATTCCTGGAAAAATAAACAGTACTGTAATTGTAATTTAATTAGGTGTGCTCCTGGAATAGAATAAATATATTAATAGAGGAAAAAAATAGCTCAGATATAGGGGAAATATGGCACAAGGGAAGAACACAGCATTCCTGTCCAAAGATTTATTTGGTACACATGACATAATCTAGCTGATAGCTAACAAAATCTAGCTAACAAAAGAAATGCCTGTGGTATTTCTAAACCTTTTCATGGTGTCTAAGCTCCCACCAATTTAACGACCGCCACTGCCTGAGGCCAACAACGCAAACACAAGCGCTCGAATACTTTAATCTCGCCCGCCTTCCATGTAAGGACAGCATGAGCAGTGTGTGTGTGTTTTTAAAAAAAATGTATAATTACAGGGATTGTATCGCTACCAATGAAATGGCGCTCGCTCTCTATTGAGTGGTGAATCACGTGAGTCTAAACAGACCCTTTTCCCCATGCAGGTTATTCCCAGCCATTTGTCAACAGCTATCAGCTTGGCCCATCCCCTTACTGCACACAGCTCCTAATTAAAGACTTATGGGATGGAATTACTTCAGTATGACAGCGAGAAACAGGCCTCCAAAAATGCTCCTTGAAGCAAAATATGCGGCGTAAAAATATTCACGTTGTAGGCGAGCAGACACGTTTGGTATTTGATGTTTGTTTTTTTTTAGGTTTGCACTGACTACTCGGCTAACAATTACGGGAAGTTTTATCACATGCATTATGTTTTCCATATACACAAAGCCAAATCTTCATATTACATAATCTGATTATTATCCAACCATACAGAAACAGGCTGTTTTTGCGGATTTAAGTTCGGAATGGGGAAAGAGAGAGGCTCTCACCGGGTTGTCTGTCTGGTTAATGCCTATAAGGAAGACGAGCTCGGAGAAGAAGAGCGCCGCCACGAGGTTCTTGTGGATGCTGTGCAGGTTGGAGCGGAGCTTCCGGAGGATGGCCAGCAGTATAAAGGTGATCAGCAAAGCCAGCAACGAGGCAGACACCGTGGCATATGTGACTATCTTCAGTGGTAATACATCTCCATGCTGGGTGGGAGAGGCGGAAGTGATGTCAAGGTGGGGAGGAATTACAGAAAGAAAGGGAGAGTTTTGTACATGGAAATCATCCAAGTCTAACACAATACTTGCAAAGGCTAGAATTTGTGTTTAAAAAAAGTGCCAGGATAGTGTCTGTTATGCGTATTTACTTACATTTACTTCTTTTTTAAACTCCAAGGGACAACTGCTTTCTCTGCATTTTTAATCTTTTGATCTTCTCTCAAAACTCCAACTCAGACCAACAGCCCATGATGCCTCAGTGCACTGTTTATTCCAGGTCCTCTGCCTTTCCTCCTTTGTCTTAAGTTTAGGAAACTGGTACAATTTCCCTTCCTTCTCTAATCTTTCTTCTTTTTTCGATGCCCATTTGTATTTAGTCATAGTTGCATAGATATAATTGGAGCTATATAGCGAATGGCTTCAAACCGTGTCATATTCTGGCATACAGAAATGCTGCTCACAATTTCACACTGAATGAAGTGGTAGGAAAAGCTAACTTTACATGTTTTGCTTGTACAAATTTTCATAACTTTGCAACTTTGAAATTGTAAGTTCGAGCAAATGACACTGGGAAGTAATGAGCAATATAGTACGAGAGTTTACACTGATTTACACTTGAGCATTCAAGCGTATGGTTAAGGTTTTCCTAGTTGATTTCTTTTTATTCCTTACGTGTACAAATAACCTGGAAGATATGTAGAATGTAGTATCATGTAGAACATGATAAAACATAAGTAAACTTTAGTACACTTTCGTAACACTATATTAAATCCCTGAGAAAACCTATTTGGAAAGAATGCTTGCTTATGTTTGGATCTGCACACTGGCAGTCATTTTATAGACACAGACCACCACAGATCCTGGGCGTGAAGCTTCCTGAACAAGCAGGGATCATTAAAAAATGCCGAACCCACCCAACCGTTAAAGAACTAATTTTGACTAATCCGACCTAATGCACTTTTACATATTCATCCTTTTATGTGAGTGCAGGATGATTAATAGCATGCCAGGTTAATACCAGAAAACGGCTGCACTAATGCTAACAGCAGAGTAACACTAAACTAGGTCACAGAGAGAGCCCTACCTCTCTTTTGGAGATGTCCATGAGCACGGCGAAGCTGGTCATATGGTTACACTGGCAGCTGATATGGGTTTTGTTTCTGAAGGTGAGCTCACAGCCCTTAGAGGACCAACCTCCTGTGCCTCCAATCCTACAAAACACACACACACACACACACACACACACACACACACACACAAAATACCAGACTGGGTAAGTATACAATAAACTACATTATCAGGGAAAGCTAAACTACAGTGTACTGTCTTAAACATGGACATTAATAGTCACCTATGTAATGTTCATTAGAAACTGTGCCAAGAAAGTACGTTTTAATTTCGGCTACTATTTTGGTAATCCGAGTACCACCATAGATCCCAGCACCAACTACAGTAAATGTGGAACTGCACAATGCGTGAACAAACAACAGTGTGTGAGTGCATGGATGTGGGTGCATGGGTGAAAGTGAAAGAAACTCACGCGATGGAGTGGTTCCAGAACACACACACAGGCTTGGACCTCTCCTCTGTCTCCAGCAGGGTGTAGTCGAGTGTGATGGGCTGCTCCAGTGGCATGGACAGGGTTTGGCCTTCACTGTGCACTGTCGTGCTGATGATTGGTGTGTTGATGATGGGCCGATTGGGAAGCCTACAGAGAAAGAGCGCAATGCTGATTCCTGAAACAGACCCGCGCAGACTCTGGCTCCAGGCCAAAGAGTGTTCAGGATCAGTAGGAACAGCTGTAGCATACCAGCTGTCCTAAATATTTGGATATGCCCTCCTTGTAATAGCAAACTGTCACTGAAGTTTGTATATCGTATGAAAGGCATGTTCAAATTAAGCAGTTGATCTGTCTGTGTGAAGGTTTTACATTGTGATTAAGGAGCCACTTAAAAAGTAGCAACTCGGTCCTGCTACTGGACAGCCCAAATCCACAAAGAGGCAACTTGGATCAACAGAGTGATTACAAATTACAGAATAAAGCTTTAACAACACGGTGGTGTGGGGGTTAGCACTGTCACCTCACAGCAAGAAGGTCCTGGGTTCGATCCCAGGGGTCGACTTGGGTGCCTTTCTATGTGGAGTTTACATGTTCTCTCTGTGTGCGTATGGGTTTTCTCTGGGTACTCCGGTTTCCTCCCACATGCACAGTCCAAAGACATGCACAGAGGGGATTACGCTAATTGTCTACACTAAATTGGCCGTAGGTGTGAAAGTGAGTGTGAATGGTTGTCTGTCTCTGTGTGTCGCCCTGCGGTGGATTGGTGTCCTGCCCAGGGTGTACCCTGCCTCCCGCCCGAAGTCAGCTGGGATTGGCTCCAGCTTCCCCCGCGACCCTGAACAGGATTAAGCGGCAGAAGATGAGTGAGTGAGCAACAAAAAACGATCAAAGATCTTTAATTCAAAATTCCCTGCTCTTCATCTATATAATAAGATAAATGACTAATTTTTATTCATTCACATTACTTCTGACTTTATTCACATTGTTGCTTCTTTAATCGCTAATTTTGTTTTTATATCTTGAATTGGCAGTCATAGTTAAGGAATGAGTGTCAAATTAACGCAAAATAAAGACAGGCCCTTGTTTTAGTGGTCCATCCAAAACAACACCTATGTATATAAAAAATTAAACACATATATGTAAATTGCCTGGGGTAGAACACTTGAATAGGAATCTAAAAGAAAGAGCTTTCTAATCTGACAAACAACTTGATACACAGGTAAATCCCCTTTCGCAAGCGTTTTGACATAAAAATCACCGAGTCATTCTTTAAAATTCATCCGAATTCAGTTCAATGGACGGATGATATTGTACCTGAGGCTGCGTCTATCGGGGTCAAAGCGCTCAGGCAGCAGCTGCCCCAGTGTTCGGTACACAATAACAGCAGCCACAGGGACCTGAGGAGGGACGTCAGCTTCCCTCTTCCTCCTCCCGTCCTGAGTATGGTCTTCCTCAGCAGACCGGGTTTGAGATGCTGGTTTATCTGTTGGAACGACTGCAGGAGAAAATTGCACCGCAGCAGAATGGGTATAATAACTATATAATCTTATATAATGGAGAAATTAAATAACACTCAAGATATGTTCATCTATATATGTTTATTACCTCTTAAACTTTTGACCTTACTTTCACTGAAACATCTAATGCAGCCATAAGAAAATGACTATAATTAAAAGTATTAACAGTCTAGTCTAAGAATCTAACATATAAATGCACTAGACAATTAGACGGGATAAATCAATGTGCTTTGCAGAGTTTAATTAAATCAATCACACCTCGATAAAAGAATATTAATACTTTATACTAGTAAGCCACATAGTGATAGCAGGGATAATCCATCTGCATGCAGTACGCGAGTGTTTACCCTTGTTCTGTGTGGATTTCAGGGTAAAATCCGGAAACAAGACTGAGGACTGCAGGTCTTTTGGATATTTCTCTTTTATCTTTTGGAAAGGGGGCATTTTTACATCATCTGGAGTGGAAAAGTCCAGATAATCCACTGCCATAACTTTAGAAATGAAGAAAGACAATCATTAGTAGACAACTACAAGCATGCTACATTTACCACAAACATCTGAACACCTAACAAGGATACAAAGTTATCATAAATATCGGGATATTTATGTTATTTATCTGGAAAATATCTGTGCCGGCAACGTGACTCACTCATATTGTCCGTTACGATGATGAAGGGTTTCAGGTAGGTCTTCCTCATGTTGCGTGCCACAGTGGTGGTGTAATCCTCAAAATGGCTGAGCAGGTGTGCCGTCCCACCCTCTGTCCTCTGGATGTGATCCCAGTGCTCCTTATTGTTTGGGTCCAGGATGGCACTGCCCGCCTTTACGATGTTCTGTAACATTCCACACACGCAACTTGATATATAAAAAAAATATTTCATTATTTCTACTATTGCATTGTCTTGTGATGTCTGCACTCTCTGGCGATGTTTGCACATGTTTGCAAACTTGCACTTTAATCATATGTTGGCTTATGTTGCATACGTGCACGTTTTTTGTAATTCTATGTTGTCTTGTATGTAGCACCACAGTGCTAGAGGAACGTTGTCTCATGTCCCCATGTACTGTATCACCCATATATGGTTGAAATGACAATAAAAGCCACTTGACCTGAATTAGGGCTTATATTTCAAGACTACATAAGCCACGCATACTTGATTAAGGAGTTAAATATACATAATGAACTGTGATATCAAGGAGCTTGGCTAAAGCTAAATCACCATATTGTAGAAGCTCCCTATAAAGCTGTGTTTATATTTAGCATGTAAAAAATACAATCGATTAATATGATCACAGAGCTTTATTTTTACTTACAGACCTACATATGAAGGAATAATGTGCAAGGGGCTTTAGAATGACACAATAAAAAAAAAATCTGGATAATAATTAGGATTTGAATACACAGCAAAATAATGGTTCGTCATAATTCTGGTCATGAACTCAATCTCCAAACTTCTCAGCATAAATTTACTACCTACTGTCGTTCACTTCTATTCACTTAGTTCAATGCGATATGCTTGACTCGTGTGCGAGGCGGCCAGGTTTGGCTTGGGATTTAGATATATAACCAGGTCTGCTTTCTCTGAATGCCACATGGCATGCCATGTCACGTGCATCATAATACACTTTGACTGACTCAACCATTTCACAGACTCTGCAGAACAACAGGTCAAACAGGATTCATAAATGTTCAAACCCAGCTTGTTGGGGCATATAACTACACAAGTGCTAAATTAACACCACTAACGTACCCTAACCTGCTGTTTAAAACTTCACCCTCTCATTTGATTAGTTTCGTTATCATAGAGATAAACTACAGCGTAAAGTGCCGATAAAGAAAACTGAACGTCACTGCGTTATATCTAATGTGGAGGGTCACCTCGTTGAAGTTGGCGTCACGCATAGCAGCGAGGTCAAAGCCCTGCTGCTGGCTCTCGTACTGCAGAACACGGGAGATCATCTGGAAAGCCGTCTTCACATCGTTGCCATAGAAAGATTCGGTCTGGCTGGTAGCGTTATGGAGCATGAGAGCAATGTCCTTAGACTTCTGTCCATCCATACTGGACTCGTTCCGATTGATCTCATCATTCTGGAGGACAAGAAGAGACAGAAAAAGCGGTGGTCTGAGCAAACATGCAAGTGGAAATAAATGCTGTTGCATTTCTATAATTCTATATGTTTAGAAATGTGGCTTAGACTCATCTTAATTCTTTCCTGTTGCACTGTTAAGTAAAGATCTGATTAAGTGACGTAGAGTAAGTGCTCAGTTGAATATCAGGCCATGCTGGGACATTTCTGATTATGAAACACTCTTCAGCTATTCTACTATTTTCTAATAAGTACTGTATATGTAAAACTGGTACCAGTTTCTTGAGCTGGGAGAAAGCGATGGTGGTGCAGTTGAAGAGCTCAGGAGGCAACCAGCCTTTCTCATCGTTGCAGTGTCTCACAGCGGTGCCTAGATCAAATACACAGATTACACATTACAAAAACCTAATTAAACCTTCTCCAGCACAATCGTGTCACTGTAATGACATTTTGTTCTGTGATTAGACCAACAGCAACTAACATTCTGCAAACAATGAAAACCCTGGAGGCAGCCTAAAGTTATCAGGTCATTGCTTTTCTGGTGCACAAATGCCAGCGATACTTGTGTGGTCTCCATCGCTGGAAAACCCACTACGGTTGTCCAGGCTGCATCTATAGAGAATGTGACTCTGTGTCAGGCCTGCCAATATTTTCCTTATAATACGGCATGTTTAGCCAATGGATCCCTTCAAATGCCTCGTTAACATGCGTTTAGCTGGCCAGTGAGAAGAATAAAGGGCTTGAGTGGGTGTGAAGGTTCAGCTGAAAAGGCAAAGCAAAAGAAAACAGCACAGAAGAGAAAGGCAAAGCAGAGGGGCAAAAATCCACAGCAACCAATTCCTTAATCCAAGAATTTGAGCCAAATGTGTTGCTTAATGCATGTCTGTCTGAGAACAAAAAAACCAAACCAAACAAAAAAAAAAAAAAAAACAGCTAAGCAATTCACAAAGAAGCTGTTTCACCGAAAATATGTAGAGAACAAATTCTAACCTGAAAATTTAAAAATCTAGTCAGCGTTAAACCTGTTGAGTCATTTGCTTATACGTGTATCGTATAGAGGCTTTCGGATTCCTTTAAAATACATTTACTTATAATTACTTTAATTAACATCAACATTTTGTTCATAGCTTCATATTCACTATATATGCTTACTGCATAGAGTAAACGCGATGCTGCAAAACCTTCATAGTACCCTATAAAAATAACAAAATAAACAAAAATACTTTTCTATCTCAAATAAAGTGCCTTTATGTAAATCCAGCACTTACACACAACATCAAATACACAGAACACACACTTTGATTAATTATTATACTGTGGAACCTTGGATCGCGGGCATAATTTGTGCTTGCAATCCAAAGCACTCGTATATCAAAGCGAATCTCCCCATGAGAAATAATGGAAACTCAGATAATTCGTTCCGCAAGCTACAAATATTTATATAAAAATGCTTCATACAAAATACAAATTAAAAATACATAAAAGAAAATAACCTGCACTTTACCTTTAAAAAGTCTCGTGGCTGGTGTGAGGGAGACGAGAGAGGATGAGAGAGGAGGAGGATTATTGTGTAGGATGACTTTCACTACAACTCACTACAGTCTGTCGGCTCACTGGGATCTTTTTCTTTTCGTGCGACTTTAACAAGGAAACTTCAATTAACAGCGATTAACAATCACTGCTTTTGCCTCCTTTTGAGGATTTCGCGGAAATGCGACATTGCATTGTCATTAAACAGATTCATCGCTTGCACCACTACAGCCTTATTTGGGTGGTGCTTTTCTACAAAGTTTTGAACCTTCCCATATTTTACACATCTCCCTGATCTCATTTGAAGTGAGAGATTCCTCAGGCTTTTTCTACGCTAGCGCGGATGTTGACTATACGAGTGAGCCACAATCCCGCGGTGAGTGAGAGAGAGAAGTTGTGATCATGTGAGGCTCGGCAGACGAAGCGTATGCATACTACTCGCATTGCAAGACCTCGCTCGTTCAAGTCAAAATTTATTACAATTTCTGCCTCATCTTGCAAAACATCCACAGACCAAGTTACTCGCAATCCCAGGTTCCACTGTATTTAGATTTAAAAACATAATTCATTTATTCAAACTACTCTTCCCACTTTAAGCATGACACACTATTTGGCCAAAGAGCTGGGGAACGTAATTTGTGTCAAATTTTTGTAGTATTATGACAGTGGAAATTGTTCAGACAGCCTTTGTGGATATGTTCATGTGTCATAAAGGTGTCACTGGGTGAAAGTGGATTTTGATATCCAGCACCCTGATTCCTGTAGAACAAGCCTGCAGCACTCACCTATAGAGCCCTTGGGACAGTTCATAGCAACTGGACGTCCGAAATTGGTTCTTGGCCACCAGATTCCAGCATCAAAGGCCTTGGGGCAGCCATCATAAACAACTACAGTACAGACACAGGACACGTGAAGACAGTGAAACATTCACATTCATATAAATCCAGCCTGGTACACTTAAACTGCATTCATTTATCTGCTTAGTACTGTGGTGATCCTACTACATGACTTATTATTTAAGAATCATCAAAACAAAGATGATTTCTTTATGAAGCTGTTAACATGAGATTAAAATGGTGTTGAAATACTTTCTAAGCATCATCCAAATGTAATACAATTATCCTGTTTATTATATGACCTTTTAATTACCTTTCCATTTTAAGCTCGGTGGTATTAAATGCTATAAAAGATCATGTTCTGACAACAGCAGTAAGCTGATACACAGATAACAGATAATGAATTATAGATAAGCTTTCCTTATTTTAGATTATTGCAGGTGGAAAGAGATAAAGAGCCAGGTTGTAAGTACACACCCTCACAGCCGGTGTTGGTCACTTCTGCAAAGGGGTTATCACATCGGTTGCACTGTCGACCAATCACACCAGCCTTGCAGGGGCACTGGCCGGTCTGCGGGTCGCAGGTTCGGGAGTTAGCGCCAGGGAAGAAGCAGTCACATGGGTAGCAGGTGTCGCTGTCTTGGGGGCGATAGTAGTTATCCTGTAAGGAAAGGAAGTGAAATGGAAACACCTCAGAGGTACAATTTTCACAACTACAGGATTATGTCCTGAAAACAAATGAACGGTCTAAAATATATCCTGAAACAGTATTTAAAACTATAGGTAGTCTGACATGAGCTCTTTTTGCATGTTGTGAGATGTGCGTACCTTGCAGCGGCACTCTCCAGTGGTCTTGTTGCAGTCCGGGTTAAAGCCTTTGCTGACGTCACAGTTGCAGGGGCCACACATGGGGCTTCCCCACCAGCCTTTGGGACACGGTTTCTCCACCCTGATGGACACGAGATGCACATTAAGGTAAACTCATCAATACATATCTTTTACCTTGATAGCCACGATTCATAATCAGACGGAACGTGTGGTCCACAGAACTTGATAAAATTACTAACTGCTTACATTACATTACTGTCATTTGGCAGACACCCTTATCCAGAGCGATTTACATTTTTATCTCATTTATACAACTAAGTATTTTTGAGGTTAAGGGCCTCACTCAAGCGCCCAACAGTGGCAGCTTGGAAGTGCTTGGATTTGAACTCCCGACCTTCCGGTCAGTAGTCCAGTGCCTTAGCCCCCTGAGCTACCCCCTATGTTTGTAACACTTTTTCAATCACAGATCCTTTCGACAGCTTTTACGCAGCACCCAACAGCATTTAAATATTTCTACTGGTCGACTTGACAATTTACTTAATAATTTGCCTTACAGTCAATGTTTCACTTCATGACAGATGATATTGTCCCAGTGAGAAAAAAATAGTAATGCAGGAAAGTTAACACCAGGGTAAAATAATCCCACTCACACCAGTCTAAAGTTAGAATGTAAATAATGTCAAATTACACTGGTAGACACTGATTCAAATCACACAGTAGAAGAGGCTTCTTAACTACAGAAATGCTTCATCTCTAACCCCGAATAGAAGACAACATACAGCACATAATGGCAGATTTTGAATTGGTAAAACTGTAGCAAGCAAACACATGAGCACCAACAGTATGCAGTAGTCATGGTTAGCATAGACTATGTACACAACTCTTTATTTATTTAACCATTTATTTAAAAGCTACCACCAAACACTAACCTTATTCTTACACAGGCATCACAAAGTTTGGCTTGCAACAAGGCTCTGTTCTAAGCTCACTTCTTTTTCCCCTCGATATATGCTACCTCCTGGGTAAAATGCTACCTCTGGGTAAAATGATTTTTTAAACATGGCATTTGCTTCTACTGTGTGCTCATGGCACACAGCTACACGTTTCAGCACACACAAATGACAAATAATTTAATAAATTGAATTCAGACAAGGCGGGAGTACTTGAACTAGAGATAGCTGCAGGTAGAAGTAAAAATGTTTCATTTATTTTTACTGGACTGCTCAGTGCACTAACCAACTAAACAAACCTTATCAACAGCCAATTAAAACTGACAGCGTGAGAAAAGTAAATACCGGAATCAGTATCCTGAAGTACAACCCCGATTCCAAAAAAGTTGGGACAAAGTACAAATTGTAAATAAAAACGGAATGCAATGATGTGGAAGTG
>JAQMCW010000004.1:11566869-11578079 GCA_030068335.1 Chrysichthys cranchii
CACACACACACACACACACACACACACACACACACACACACACACACACACACACACACACACACACACACCTATCTGTAGCATTAGCCCACATGCCTTCTGGCCCCAGAAACCAACAGGTGTAAGCTTTTGTATGGTGGCCTCCTAACTAACTTACTGACTAACTAACTAACTAAATAACTAACTCACTCACTCACGCATTCACTTTTCTCTCCATCCTGCGTGCGCCACACAAAACCAGATCGAATGAAATGGAATTAATTAATGTTGGTAAGGAGCCAGTCCTAGCTGTAGAACAGTAAACATATGCAGTCAAGAGTGTGGTCTTGACAGCAGCTTATCTTTGTCACTCAGTAATGGTGGTATTTTCCTACTCAGGTGTAGGGGAGTGGTAGATGTTGGATAGAGTTTCAGTCGGCCCCTGTGAGAGGCATCTCGTCAACGGATGAGGGTCCCGCAGAGACTGTGCACTTACGGCAGCAGATGGGTTGAAATGACACACACACACACTTTAACAGGGACAACTAGTGGATATTTGTCTAGCTGTCAGAACACAAATGTCCGTAAAATCCCCAACATGTTGTCAAGCTCTTCTGTGACCAGAGTCAGTAATAAGGAGATTCGCGATGAGTGCTGTATTCCAGCGTCAATGAACGTAGGCTTCAAACAACAGTGTAAACCATAGAGGTGCTGTAGTCCAGCTAGACTAGAATTTTTTTTTGAGACCGAGACAAGACGAAGATGAAGGCAAGGTGAGACTGAGTGTAGACCAAGGCCAGTGTGGGTCACACTGCATGACACACTTACGATAAAATATGGAAAATGCAAACTAGAGCCACTTCTCAAATTAAGCTAAAAGATCCACATTCCCCTTAAAACTCCAACACACAAACACACAATAAAAACTGAAATCAGCTTATCTTTATGTATGTATGTATGTATGTATGTATGTATGTATGTATGTATTAACACTCATCACTGGTTGGACTTGAAACAGAAAATTTTACATCCAATCACAGCAATGATGTTAACAAATAAATCAGACAATACACAATACGCAATTAATGATCCCCACACTTGTGGTCTTGACCGATCTTGAAATAAATTCCTGAGTCCTCTATGTCTGAGACTGAGACTACAAGACAAATACTACAACATTAACCCGTGGTCACAATATTACTGTCCTCTAACAGAAGTCCAAACAGCAAAGTGTACTTTTTCAATCTCTCTGTAAGTACAGAATTGCTGCATGTACAGCACATGTCCGACTTAATAATCAGCTTAATCTATCAATCTGAGGCACGGTGGGACTGGGATCTTCTTCCCTAGAATACTTCACCAAAAATGAGTAGATTGACAGGGGGGAAACTCTACACGGTCGAAAATAAGCACTAGAAACGTGTGGCCTGTATCAAGGAAGAATGCTTCTAGGTGGAAATCAGAATTGCTCCAGATGCTGGAGTTGAACACGCCAAAAGAAATCCTTCCATGCACTGCTGTACACACCACAACCTCATTACATCCTTTTACTTCATTTAAGCAAGTCTTTCGAGATGCTCCCACCAACATGTGTGTGTCAACATGTGAATCTAATAACGGCTCCCTAGCCATTTCATGGCCACATGGCTGGCTAACTAGCTAAATAATGCTATAGAGAAGTTATAAACACTGCTGTGGTATGTTGGGTAGCTAAATTTAATCAAACTTTAAAAACAATATTAGCTATTAGGCATGCAGTTAGCTTAGTTATTCGTCAGTTAGAGCAGACTGAGCAATGGCAATGCCAGCTATGTTTCACTTTTATGTAAAACAAGCCACCAGTCGTTTGAATGAATTTACTTTTAATTTTATCATATTAAAGCTCTTAATCTTTATACCTAGGCCTCCCTCCTTGCCTCATTCTTTCCACTGCTCAGTTCCCCTCATCTGAGTGCTGGCAATTCCCACTTCTACTCCTAACCCTTGTCTCGGGGGACGCTTGTACCAGGAGCCATGGTAACACACTTGAACTTCCCAGCTAACGACAATGAGAGAGGTTGAGCGAGGACAAGGATCACACTGGAGCAGAGGACCACTCTATTACTCCAACAGAAAGGAATTAACACTTAATTAAACTTCACTTCAGTTGTCCAACACTTGGTGCCGTTCTGAAATGAAATGCTGTGCGAATTACGCAGAAATTGCGTTTCAGTGAATAGAATAGATTCTAATTACGCTCCATGAAACTCGACGAAATAGGACTATAAAACAGATGGAGCAGAATTCCTCACATGAGACGGAGATGGGGAAAGGCTCACAATGTCAGTACAAACCAAGCTATCTTTACATGCTGTTACACGAGAGCATGGTTTTAGTGGCTCCCGGTTGTTTTGCCCAAAGGCTGGGCTCAAGTTTCTTACAGACTTTCTGATTTGACACATTTATTTGTGTGCAAACCTCAGATTTAAGAAAAACTGCCCTAAGATAGTCAAAACTGACAAGAAGAAATATACTGTTACACCTATTCGGCCTGTCATACAAATGGCTGCAGAATGTTCATGTTTTTCGATTGATTACTAATCCTGGATAATACAAGAGACAAGCAAAAAGTAAAGGCAAAATACATTTCATGGCTTTAATAGAAAGAACTGTGAGAAACTGAACATGTCATTTTCCATATAGTCCCAATGCAAGAAGATGCATTTGTTGTATCGTTCAACTAGCTTCTGTATTCCTGCGGAGAAGAAGTTTTTCAGCTGCTTCCCAAGCCAGGTGAGCACCGCTTCCGTTACCTCGTCATCAGAGGTGAATCTGCGACCGCGCAGCACCTCCTTCAGTGGACCAAAGATGTTATAATCACTCGGCAAAAGATCCAGGCTGTAAGGAGGACGTGGAAGACTATCTCAGCTGTCTCTGCTGCTGCTGTATGAGGATGTGCATTGTCATGGTGCAGCAAGTCTGTCCTGGACAGCATTCCTCTTCTTTTGCTGTGAATTGCAGGTTTGCAAGTTCGTTTCGCAGCAATGCGCAGTCATTTGCACTGTTCGCTGTTTGCCCACGTGTTTGGAAATGCACCAGAATAGACCTCTTCATATCCCAGAAAAATGTTAACATGATTTTCTTGGTGGAGGGCTGCCTTTAGAATTTCTTCTTCACTAAACTAGACAGATATTTCCACCCCATGCTTTGGCTTTTGCTCTCTGGGTTATCACGTAATTTAAAACATGCCTTTACTTTTTGATTCGGAAGGAAATACTGGTTCACATAATAAACAGGAAACAAAAATATAAGAGAGAAAAAGTCAACTCCTCTCACGCAATATAGTGTAGAGATGCTCAATCAAGAGTACAATGTGTGTGCATGTGTTGCCTTTTTATGGGCTGCTGGTCAGTACAGGAAACACAAACTGGAGCTGCAGAAGGAAGATAAATAAAGGATTTTATTTGGGTTAGACTGAGGAAACTCAGCCGCCTGTGCTTTCTTTCCTTTCCTCTCCCTCCTTCATGTCTTCCATTTCCTCCTTCACGGAACAATCACTTCGTCTGGCGCTGGCATCACAGCAATGCGTATGTGAGACCGTGTTTTCACAACGGTGTCCTCCCCCAAGCCTTTATATGACAAAGTTCAAACACCATTACCTCACCCAGCCTGTGGCAGTGTAAACCTAGAGCTGTGAATAATTAAAAGGAACCTGCCTGACCCCATACACACACACACACACACACACACACACACACACACACACACACACACACACACACATGCAAACTCACCTACATACACCTAGCCAAACATACCCTCAGGACATACACCTAGCACCATGTTGTTCCCTTCCCCACAGGACAAGAGCCCCAATTTCAGACCTATATGTTACACAGGCCTTGTCTCTATAACAAGGCCATCTATCAGTGCTGGGCCATGTTCCACAGAGATGCAGACGGACAGCGGCTTTTGTCTCCTTCTGTTCCTTTAACACATGAACAAACTGGAAGGAGGAATAACACACTACACAACCTTCTCCAGTTTCACCTGGTGTCCACTTCACCTTACCAACTGGTTTACCTCACCTGCAAACACACACTTCACCTGACAAGCCTCTCCAGAAAAAAAAACAAAAAAAAACATGAGCAACCCAGTAAGCCAACATTACTACCAGTTATGACTTGCCAAAAGAAAAAAATGACCTGAACATGAAAATGTTTCACAAAATATATGTCTCATATTCCAGGAAGCGATCTCAAATATCTCAGAACATTCCCATCACTCATCACGTACTATATGAAAGAGTCTGAAAAAAGGACCCTAAAGTACGTATCCTGCCTACTAAGACACTAGAGAGACAGACTAGCACTGATACACACACACACACACACACACACACACACACACATAAAAATTAGAGGCATGCATAGAGACAAAAATTTGGAGCACTTTTAACGTTCGTGCAGGCTGGGGCAGGGGGTCAGGTATGAAGATCTTGAGACAAAGATACACCACACTGATTAACCAGAGAGCGCATTAGACAGGTCATGCTGCTGGCGCAAAATTGGACTGTACTAGAACGCTTTGATAAGTGCTCAGGGCCACGGTGGTTAAAACGACAACTATTTACTTTTTGGGATATACCCAGTTAATTAGAAAACGCATCATACAAGTATCCCAAAACATCTGGAAGCAGGCCGAAACATTTCTACAAGAGTGAGATTACAAAGCAGTCCTTCGAACACTTCCAGGTCAGGTGACCAGCGTACGGCTCACTTTAACGTAGTGTTTAGTCATGCTAAACAGAGTCTGAGGAATCTGACGCATAAAGGGAGACAGTGAAGTCGTTTTAGCTATGAATGTGAAGATGAAATGAAAGAGAGAATATGCAGGTACTTCCTGACAGAAATGCAGGGAATTGATAGTAGTGATTATCACACATGAAGCACAGCATAGCATGACACAGTGAAATTACTTCTCTCCATTTAACCCTTTCACCAGGTGAAGCAGGGAGCAGCAGAACAGCACAGCACACAGGGAGCAGTGCTTGGGGACAGAACCTTGCTCAGGCTATCTCAATGTACCTTGTTGGTACTGGGCCTTGAACCCACAATCTTCCGACTGAAGGGCCAATACCCTGACCACTGCCCCATGAGGAGACATGAGATTGCATTATACCTCCTGTCTGTTTGTAATGTTTTGTAAATTTTAGGAGCACAAAATACAGGTTCCCTAATGGCCTAAAAGATGATCTTTGGCCCATTCGATATGGATTCAAATGTGTCCTACAAGAGTTTGATGGTCCCTAGTGGAGGGAATTGGTCGTGGTTTAATGGTGGTATGATCTGTAGGTATGCCAGACTGCACGGAAACAAGCACTTATACCCACCCACGCTTCATTAATTTCTAGACAGGACTGACAAATATCCTATAAAGATCCTATTAATTTCATTACAAACTGAACTGAAGCCTTTTTGTGGTGAAACCTCAAATTAATTCTAAAGTTTTTGTTACTTGCTCTTTTTATGATGCTTGAGATATCCTGCAGTGATGTCACGTGACACGTCTAGTACCGATTCACATGTGAGCTAGTACCAAAACGGCATGAGACGCGCTTACAAACGCATAACGCCCCTCAACCAGCCTGGTATATCCAAGCCCTGACACATACAATACTTCACTGAATACACAATAAATATACAGTATACTGAACCTTCACGTGACTGGAACTTGTACATTTACAGACAAGTATATACAAGAGTGATAGAAGCAGGTGACATGAAGTGACAAGCGACAGTGCTCTGAGAACACATTCCTTTGGCATGAAACCTCTGAAGTGAGTGACAACATAATAGTGAGCAGCTTAAATGTTCAAACTGACATGATCTTTAGATTAATCGGTTGAATGCCTCTGACCAGGCTCACGCTCGGATTTCATTATCTGTTAATCCTATTAAGATGCATGTATAGATGAAGAAAACAAGAAGAACAGGCTCTCTGAGGAAGCCGTTTCCGGGATGTATTTTTTTTTTTTGCATTAAACCCGCAGACGTGTCAGACGAATTAGCGATCTTATCCTTTACAGGTTTTGTATGAAGCTTAATTCAGGATGACAGACCTGCTTCCTAGGTGCCAACACAAATAGTCAAAAGTAACACTTTCTCTGTGGTTGGTTGTATTATGATGGAACAACTAGCCTTCACAGCTTAGCTGTAGGCTGTTTACAATCCTGGTCTGGATGCGCCAAAAGGAATCGAGGGATTAAAGGAAGGCTGAGTGATTCATGTCTATGCAATACATTCTCCAGTCATAATTCGCTCAGGAAACAATAAATCATCGGCGCTACTTGTTAGCATTCGATGCATGCTAGTTAATTTATGTTAATTACGTTAAAAGGGTACAACTAATGTAGTGAGGCTGGCAGCGAGGATGTCAAGGTGTCAAAGGGTGCTACATGATGGGACTGAACCAACTATGGGTTACAGATGACACACACTCTCTCTGTCTCTCTTTCACACACTCTTATGCACTCCATACAAACTCCATACAGGCTTATCTCTCACATATGCTATAACAATACCATCAGCGCCTCGTTTATCCTTCAACACACATTCATGCACTAAAAATATCTCTCTCACAAAAAAAAAAAATCTCTGTCTCAGAGAAATTTATTTCTGATTCTGGCCAGACCTCTGTTCAGTGTGTGAGGCTGTTAGTGGTAAAGCTGGGCTTCCTGACATGACATCATGCTTCCTTCCTATCCAGGGTGTGACATGTTCTAAGTTGGTCTGCGTGTCTCATCCCTTCTCTCCTATCCATCTCTCTGCTTTTGAAACCTATAAGCAAACGATTTCCTGGATAGGAACTGATAATATTCCAGATGTTATATTACTGTTTATTCTGTTGGTCACCTGACCACTTCTGCTAAGGAAATGTGTCAATGGAGAATGCCATCGGCTCTTAGTCTTCTTGCCCTTTGGTTTAGAGCCACAGTAAAAATGTCTGTGCTTTAGCCTCTCCTTGGCCTACTTTGTCCTTTTCCTTTCCTTCCTTGACAAATGTGCTTTTATACACTGTATTCAATAGCAATGCAAAAAGAGAGACTAAATGACTTCTTTAATTCCTGGAAGGTGATCGCTTTATAAAGATCTTGTTTTTGTGCCTTTGGCAAAACTTAGCGGATCTTAGTAAGATCTTTGGCTGTTACACCCCACCCATCCCTCTCACATGGTATAATGGAATTCAAAGATCCTAGAAATGTTCTAACGAGCAGTGCTTCAGTCAGTGTTATTTTTAAACACTAAGCTTATTTGTCTGAGTTAGCTAACTTTATTTGATCATATACAATGCTGAAATAAATTTCTAATAACCTTACCATCCACACACACACATGGTACGAAATATACACTCGCCACTCCAGTTTTTTAGGAACACCTGCATACCTGGACATTCATGCAGGTCTCTAATGAAGCAATCGTGTGGCAGCAGCGCAATGCATAAAATCATGCAGATACAGGTCAAAAGCTTCGGTTAACGTTCACATCAAACATTGGAATGAAGAAAATGCGTGATCTCTATGACTTTGATCGTGGCATGGTTGTTGGTACCAGATGGGTCAGTGTGAGTATTTCAGAAACTGCCCATCTCCTGCGATTTTCACACACAACAGTCTCTAGAGTTTACACAGAAGGGTGCGGAAAACAAAAAACACTGAGTGAGGGAAGGTTCTGTGGGTGGAAACGCCTTGTTGATAGAGTTCAGAGGAAAATGGCCAGGCTGCTTCAAGCTGTCAGGAAGGATATAGACATTCATGGACTCACTCTTTACATCCATGGTGAGCAGAAAAGCATCTCAGCATGCACAAAACATCAACTTAATAGTTGGATGAGCTGCAACAGCAGAAGACCACATCAGTTTCCACTCATGTGAGCCAAG
Organism: Chrysichthys cranchii; assembly: GCA_030068335.1. NCBI lineage: Eukaryota > Metazoa > Chordata > Actinopteri > Siluriformes > Claroteidae > Chrysichthys > Chrysichthys cranchii. Next base: position 11,574,766 of record JAQMCW010000004.1, read on the forward strand.
AACTGGACTCTGAGACTATCATGGGTTCAGACTCACCTAAACTGGACAGAAGAAAACATTGCAAATCTTTTTCCCCTATTATTCAACATGACTGACTGATCAGAAAACTGCATGAATGTGCACGTGTACAGGGGAGTGTTCCCAGACAGTGAGACCGTCAGGTTGTCTATATCTATCTAGTCATACATTTATTGATGCTTAATGTTTAATGTGTTGGAAGGAGTTCTACCTCTCCCTCAATCCCGAAGCATACTCGGTTCAGATTTTGTCCCATTCAGGAAAGCAAAGTAAATCTATAACTAAGTAAACCTAAACCTATCATAGCTAAACTGAATATAAATAGGCATAAAAATAGGAGTTTGGATGCCGTCAGTGCATGACACCAACTTTGCAAAAAGTTATGCATGAAAACAAACCAGTTGCCTTTGTAGTTTTTCACTCCTGAGATGAGCAAGATTTAAAATAATATCGTCACTGTTTCCTATAGTTTCTCAAATATATGTAGCCTATCTGAAAACCTCGCACCACTACATATTATATACAGTATATATATGTATATAACAAACAGTATGCTTTTACAAGGCCTGATATTCAGTTATCCATCACTAGCGTGAGATTGATTGAGTGTGCTTGTCAGATTTTTTTTGTTTGAGCAAGACCCTTAACCCTTATCTACTCAACTATATCTTGTTGCTTTGGGAATAAAGCATTAGCCAAACACTAAGAATATTTAATCATGAGGAAAGTTAAACCATTGATTGTTTTCTCATTAGTTTGCTATTGGTCTTGTCAACATAACATATGCACTACCAAAATAAATAATTGAGGAATTTCCCATTTCTGCATGTACCTCACCACGTACCATTTCTTTCTGATGTAAAGCTGATGTGGATCTAAACTGCAGGCAACGCTTGCATAAGCTATCGCAAGGGTGATAGCTTCCTCCGCATGCATAGCTTTTATTAACACTATTCACTCCCGCATTGAGTCTGATCAGAAGCAAAGCAAAGTAAACATAGCAACACTCCTCCGATCAGTTGGGAAGTTCAAAAAAAGAACGTGTTATTCGGTATTTCTCACCATGTTCGCTGGGACTTGAACAAACCTACACGACTGTGAAATCATTCCAGGGACCATGTTATAGACAGAACTGTGGGATGTGCCTTACTATATAAAGCCAGTTCCCAATTAATCTTAGATCCATAAACATACATACATATTTTATATACTTCACTTTTTTTTTTTTTTTTTTTACAAAAACCTAATGAACTGAGAGGAAAGTCAATCACAGTCCACAGTTAGTCACTCCCAATTCATCCCAATCTATAGTGATTGTATAAAACACTCAAATAAAACAGATAAAATGACCAAAAGGTCCTTTAAAGAGATCCACTTAACAGCTGGATACACATGAATCCTGGCAAGTCTCCAACTCGATACAATGTGATATGATATTATGCATGATCGTCCTAATCGCATTTCTGCTTTTCGCAGAGACGTTTCCTTGGACGGACAAGGAAACTGAACACCACATGACAACTTGAACAGGATTCATGCAGGACGAAGTCAGACTCATGAACATGACTCATGCTTCATACCCTTTTCAGTCTAGCAGGAGGACTGAGCAGGACCTGCATCAAATCTAACCCAGGTTCAGCACTCAGTTTACTCAAAGTTAAGGGCAGTGTATGTGGCAGAGGGAGAGAGCCAGAGGTTAGCAGTACCACCACCGCAGAGCTAGAGCTAGACTAGGCCACTGTACCTCCTTATGGGTGAGCTCCAGCCAGGCTGTATAGAGCGGGACACGCAGCACCCCACTGGCGTCCAGCAGGTGCAGGCTGTCCTGGGTAGACCATGAGAGAGAAAGGCTCAATTAGAGTCCATGCTACAGGCCTCTCTCCCCTCTCCTAACTCACTGTCTGTCTGTGTAGAGGCATAAAATCAGAGCCAACTATGAGGTGACACAAAGGGTCGGCCACATCAGTGTTGACAACTTTGGTTTTCAATACTCGCAGTCTGCATTCTTTAAATGCATGCCAGTGGAGCGACTATACTTCACTCTTAACCTCCAAGGTTTGTCCGGTGGATTGACTAAGAGGAACCATGGGGTAGCATGTAAAATATAATCTGCGCATTTGTGCGTTTCTTTCACGCAACATTTTAAGAACTGAACACATCATTAATGACGAAATGTGTTCTGGCGGCCCATTAAACCCTGTGATTTTTGTGCTGGATGAAAATATTTTAATAAGGGCAGGAAGAGGCCATACTAGAAGCTATCACGTTGTAAGCTATAGAACAAAGATGATGCGTACATTTTCTCTTTATAATCACCCTCAATTCAAATCTGAATAAACTGTGAGCTGCCAAGCTCCCACCCCTACTAAGTGTATAACTAGGAAAAAAGTTATGCCTAATGGGACACTAAATTATGTAACCACTGACAGATCTGGTAACATGGTTATTATCCTGGGCTGAATACAGAGCAAATACACAATTATACAACAAAACAAACATACAGCTCCCCGTGAAAAGCACTTCCATTGTCTGCACACAAGTCATAAAGAACAGTCAATGCATATAACACATCTAAAAAGTAAATTTGTCAAGTAACACTGAATGTTACAGTACCTGCATGAACTGTAAATGAAACCTTAAATAAACATTAAAAAAAAAGCCTACATTACAATTAAATGCTGTCTAAAATTACATATCCAGTAAACTCACCCATTTGTTTTTGGTGATGATTTTTTGTTTGCTTTTTTTTTTTTTTTTTTTACATGCATTTGTGTTACTGACTTTTTGTTTCTTGCTATCTTGTGTGTTGATGCAATTTCTCCTGAGAAAGAGTACACACCCACACACCTCTCACCGACGTCTGGGAGAAGCTCACCAGAGAATACAACCATTGTTTATTTCACTACAATCACTGACATGAAGAAGGCTACATGTGTTTAATATCACCAGCTGTGATGTCCAATTACAGAGGCACACTAGGAAATTTTTAAAAACATTACGTTTACACAGAGATGCTAGTTTGATTGCTAATAGGTTATTATCCCTCTAGAATGGCAATCAAGCAAATTAATATACACAGTGGACCCTCGGCTTGTGAACATAATTCGTTCCGAGACTCTGTCCGTGACCCGATTTGTTCACGACCCGAATCAGTTTTTCCCACTGAAAATAATGTAAATACAATTAATGTTTTAGCCCTCAAAAACATGTTTTTAAAGCGTATTATGGGTTTATGTGTGGCAATAAAACATAGAATAAAATTAAAATAACCTTAATTATAGAAAAATAAACCTAAA
>JAQMCW010000004.1:11578698-11593358 GCA_030068335.1 Chrysichthys cranchii
AGGTTTTGCACTCTTTCCCACATTTTACACATCTCCCTGATCTCATTTGAAGTGAGGGATTCCTCAGGCTTTTTCTATTCTAGCGCAGTTGTTGACTATATGAGTGAGCCACAATCCTGCAGTGAATGAGAGAGAGAAGTTGTGATCACGCGAGGCTCGGCAGACGAAACGTATGCATATTACTCACATTGCAAGACCTCGCTTGTTCATCAAGTCAAAATTTATTACAATTTCTTGCTCGTCTTGCAAAACACTCGCAGACCAAGTTACTCGCCATCCAAGGTTCCATAGTATTAGTTTAACTATATTTCTGAGGATTAGCGACATTGTTTCATTTCTTTAAACATACCTACATGTTTATCTAACTGTGAACGTTACAAGCCAGCTTTCTGAAATGTTTCTCATAACATGATTCACACAAACAGTTTTTGATTATTACAAAAAATAAAATAAATAATAATAACGATGATGATGATGATGATTATAATAACTAAGCATATAATTCTGCCCAGACATGCAACATGAAAATCAAGCTTAGGGGTTTTCATAGTAAGGTTCCCAGACCCCATTTGTACAGAAGGGATGTCCACATCTTTACAGAGACCTGGGGCCTGTGTACTCAGTCTGATAGCGGTATCTCTGTCACAGATAACAGGCATTCGCTATCTTTAAATGAACAATCCATTATGTTGACCCTATCAGGACCTTTTCAATGCTCCACGAGTTTAGGAGCTCATAAGCACACTATGGCTGCTAAACCAGTTCAAACTTCACCCCTGCCGATTAAAGTCAGTTCTTCAGCTAGTAGCAAGAGCAGGATGTGAACTTGCACCTTTGCCAGGGACTGGAACATGAGAACACCTCATTGTCTCCATCTGTTAGAATTACCCCCTAATTTATGTTCTCGTTCTCGGAGAGCAGAACATTCTGCGAGAAACATAAACCCGACCCTGCATTCATAAACAACCTTATGAAAGTTGTGTACACATAGTGGAATGCATTCTGTACCTTTTTATGCATGAGAATAAAAGGGGAAAAAAATTCATGACCAAGCCTTGTTCTTTATGAATGCCGGTTCAGGCCTGTGAAAACAATGATGAGTTCAGTGTCTGATATCCTAGGCTTGAACGAGACAGGACTCAAAGAGGAGTAAAAGACACCTGTGGGCCTTTGTAAAAGAAATTTACAGGACTATTCTCAACCTCTGCACAAGCAACATAGTCTTTGCAACTATAGATGAAGGCTGGAGACAGAGTAAAAAGCAAATTTGTTAATGTGGACTGATTTTAATACTATCGTATGAACATTTTGATGATAAACAAAGCAGCAGCTGAGTGACCTGCAGGCCAGGAACACAATTTTAAAATTCGTCTCTTTTCCTCAGATAAGCTGCTGTGTAGAACAGGCATTCTTACCTGGCCTGGCTTTCTGGACTCATGTTTGTCCTTTATCATTAAGAACAGACCTAAACTGCAACCACCCAACCTTAGCCTATACAGCCCATCCTTATAACCTTCGATAGCTCAGTTGGTAGCGTGGAGGACTGTAGCAGTTAACACTGACATCCTTAGGTCGCTGGTTCGAATCCAGCTCGAAGGAAGTAACTTTTCACCTTTGTTTTGCCCCCTGCAGGATCAATAAAGTCAATCTTTCTATCTATACCAATGACTTCCATATCATAGAGTAAGAGATAATGTTTTGTTATTTAAGACAAGTTTTAAACAAGGACAAACAACAAGATTTTGTACAAGCCACTGTAGGCTACAGGAACACCACAATGTTTCTGTAAATAATCGAAAACGTAGAGCAATGCTTTGTCACTTTTTGAGCCAACCCGCCTGTGAGATTTTCTTGTAACTTTACCCAAACCCATGGGTTATGGGTCGACCCGTGCATCACTACTGCCTTTCAAATCTTCACTAAAGCCAACGATAATATGGTGACATTTCTATAATGAACAATGGCTAATTAATAATCACTACTACTACTAGTAGTAGTAATAATAATTCTAATAATAATAATCATCTTTGAGTTTAATTATTCTGCAGGTCACATGCAGAGGACAGCTCATATTTGCCTTTATACCCACTTTTGATAATTACTCGCCAGATAAAAGGCCCTCTCCTCGGTCCTCCATCCTTGGTTTTTCTCTGACTAACACCTCCATATTTGAGAGCAGCCATGGTTGTGCTTTGTTCTTTCTAAGAAAAACTGTTCTTTGAAAAAACAGATTTAATGGTACTTCTCAGGATGTTCAAAGATTGAGCTTTTTTTTTTTTTTTAAATATCCAAAGCCTAATTTAAACATGTCCAGAATTGGCCTTCATGATGTTATTTGTTAAGGTATATTCTGTAATGTAATGTTCGAGAGTCTTCCTGCAGCAGATGTATTTATACTGAGATCATATAACATTTTATTTGCACATTCAACTAACGCCAGAAACTGGTTATTCCAGAACTAATTCAAGGATTTCACCACAATGGGAGCGAATACTTATGCAATCGCAACTTTTACATTTTTTTTTAATAAAAATAAATAAAAATAATAAAAATACTGATTTTTCCAGCCACTTCAATATTATGGACTACTTTATATAACTGTAATGAACTTCATTTGAGATCTTAGTTGTAACACAACAAAATGTAGGTAAGTTCCGGGGGGGGGGTTAGTACTTATGTAAGGCACTGTAAGTAGTGTAGTATTGCCATTTTGAGTACATGCTGGGAAAAAACTTCTGAACTGCTCTGTGTGTGTGTGTGTGTGTGTGTGTGTGTGTGTGTGTGTGTGTGTGTGTATAATTTTCATGGACTAATTTAATTCTGCCTAAAGTCACCGTCTGCTCTTAACCACTGCTAGAAATACCAGATATCTTTCCAAATTAAACTGCACCACTGGAAGTTAGCACACACACAACACCCATACAACCACTTTATGCCTGCTCATGACCCACTGGGGTATGATAAGCAAAGCACAGACTGGAAAAAAAAAAACAGTCCACTGTGTATAAATGCATGGAAACACAAACAGAGGATGATGAGAAAAACATGAGCAGGAACAGGAGAGGGACAGAGAGAGAGAGAGGGAGAGAGAGAGAGCAGGAGCGAGAGCAGCTTCTTACCTTGTTGTAGTAGTGGAGTTGCACGGAGTGCCACTGGCCATCGCTAACGCCGCCTGGTACAAAAGGTGCCACGGTAGTTTTAGACTCTCCTGAGGAAATGGAGATGAATGAGAGAACTGAATGAGAAAGACAGAAGGGGACTGACTCCAAAAATACACAACATATTAAGCTCTATAAAATATTAAGACTCGCACAAAAGCTCAATTAGTGCGCACTATGTACCAACAGAGCGTTTAACTGCAATTGTAAATATTTCCTAAACAAACTGCACTGTTCAACATATGTTCTGGCACGTCATAGAACTATCTCTCTTTTTGCCTGCTTCATGATAAGATGAAGTCTGGAGTCGTGTAGCAGCAAGAACACAAAGCAAGGCGCTATCCATCACGCCTGCAAGTGGCAGGGATTTCTTTCCTCTCAATAGACTTCATTCACTTGGCTATGGAACGCCACCAACAAAGATTTACACTGGCTTTAAAGGCATATTTACTGAAGGCAGGAGCTCTTTGGCAGGCATTCACAAAGAGTCAGTAAACAGTAACCAGGCATTGTGGCCTAGTTTGCGAGTTTTCTCAACAAGATCCTCAAAACACACTTCAAGTTTTTTCGCTTAATTCCTTTGGGGTAAAGTACCCGTGTGGTGAAAGCACACTCAAAGTTGCTAGAGTACGCATCGCATCTCTTCTCACGTGGGATTTGAGCTTTCTTCGCATGGCTGCAAGACTACATAAACTAAATTTAATTTGAAGACTAATTACTCAGTGGAACAAACAAGCGATTTGAATTTTGAAACCACACGGCATGTGGGGTATTTCTTTGTCTGGAGGAAGACGTGGGCTTCCTTAGAAGACGACGGTGACACCGCATACACCATGTCCATCAGTGACTGTGCGTAAGTTCACCAGAGGATGTTAGTGTGTCTGTGTGTGTTTGTGTGTCGAATGGAAACAGGGAATGTTAGTGAGGAAAATCCGAATCAGTGTGTTTGAGTACATGTGTGTAAATACAGCGCGTGTATCCATCCTGATGTGATGAGATTTCCGGACTATCTCTTGTAGTAAACATGATCGATTCGCATGACAGAAGTGATCCCTGGATTGTCACTCAGAAAAAAAAATAATCCATGCGTTCACTTACATTCACCTCATTTTAATAGAAACGGATTCCTCTTGACTATAAGTGCTTACTGTAGTGCACATGACTGCACAAATTGTACTTGATCATTAGTGGGTCACATGACCAGAACACGTCTGCAGGCTAAACCTGTGCTACGGACTAAATAACTCAGCTAAGACCCCATGAAATTGCAACTTCTCTGACAAACCCTTTTAAACACCATCTACGTTTTATTATTTTGCATTTACACTCAGGGAATACTAGGCTTTTTTTTTTTTATTTCAATGAGAGACAATAGACGAAATCACTCTATGAAGTGTCTTTATATTAAAGAAAAAGCTCAGACCTGATGTTCCTACAGGATATAATAGAATAATTAGCAAAACATGCCGTTTTGTACTGGTCGTTTTACGGACGGTAAAATCTTTCGGAAGCATAAGCCAGGCTTTATTCTGAACTTCTTCTCTTATTAACGGAGACACAGAGAGACATTGTTACAAACACACCTCGATTTCTCATTACAACCCTGCTTTACACCGCCAAACAGAACCCTGATAGTTTAGCTATTAACCACACAGTGATGTTATGTGGAAGCTGAAACAGTCCTACTCATTGTGCTATAAGAAAGCCACCTGCTGAGAAGGTGAGCTGGATCTGCTCCTCGATAATCTCCACAGCGATGAAGTCGTGCTTCTCATTAAAGCGGCCGTTGTAAAGAAGCAGGGCGTTTCTCTCACGCGAAGCAAACCTGGAATATTTAAACACAAGAAGAAACTAAACAATATGATGACATCAGGGATTCTTATCTAACCTCCCGTTATTCATGTGAGGAAAATATAAAAATGTTTTTACTAGACTGCAAACAAACTCATGTGGCCTGATTTAACCTTCCCAGAAAAATAACAATGTAAGAGGAACTGTAAGTCACGTTTAAGTCAGAGTGATAGAGCAACAAAGAAGGGGAGGAACAAGGTGGAGAAATGGAGTGAGTGTAAGCAGCGATATTGAGACAGGAAGTGGCTTCTCTGCCATGGGTGTGGAGAGGGCAGACGAGTCAGGGAGCAGCTGGGAAAAGAGGTGTGCTGCAGGAAGACCCAACCAACCAAGCAAAACACTGATAATGCTCTCTCAACACGGACCCCATCCTGTTATTATACAGTGCATGAGAGCCAACATATTTCACTAATGACCCTTCCTCGAAGTTTATTCCATTTGCTTTACCTCTGACTTGAGGAACATTAAGATAAACAGACAAATTAATCCTGTTAAGTCACTATGCTTTAAGAGCCACATCAACAGTTACAGAAGATATAACGAATATTATCTGTTAAAAAAAACAAAAAAAAAAACTTTAGGTCAGCCCAAGCATGAACTTTTACAAAAAGTAGTGCCTTATTCACACATTCAGCCGTTTTCACTAACACTCTAAGCACTTAATGAGCTAAGATCGCCTTCCTGTTACAGAATGGGTGGATCCAGGGCATTCTGCCATGATATTTTTATGACTTCTGAGCTGCAATATGAAACTTAAACACAACCTAAATGTGTTAAGAAACACCAGTGCTTTAGTTTTCAGCGATGCAAATGAACTGAACAGTGGTACCTTGATGGTACTTTTCGAGATACGAGCCGTCTGTCGGCCGATTTTTTGCTTTGAGTTGAGAGCTAAAATTCAGGTTACGAGCCAGCTTCAGATACCCCACTGCTAGTTGGCGCTAGTTGGCCGAAGAAAGTGAGTGTGAAGGACAGTGCTGTGTAGAAGAAGTGGATGATGTGCATTGAATTAAAGAAAGAAATTATTGAAAAACATGACTAAGATGTGCGTGTAGTCAACTTGGCGAAGCAGTATGAGTGTAGCACTTCTACGATCTGCACCATACTGAAGCAGAAGGAGTCGATAAAGGCTATAACGCCAGCCAAGGGCGTTAAAATCATTTTCTTACTTTCAGACTTTATTTTTAAAAAAAAAACAGAAATAGTTGCACCTGGACGTGAAGGGAGGATGAAACAGACCTCATTGGACAGGTTTTTATCGACAACCCCTGCATATGAAAGTGAGGAAAGCGTGACGAAAAGGGCAAAAATCAGTGAATAAGCTGCAGTTATTCAGTTCAGCCTTTCTCCTCAACCTCCGTCAGCATCTTCAAGTCGTCTGATGTCCAAGGTACATTACACTTAATAAAACCAGTTTATTGCAGTACATTCTATTGCGTTGTGTTTTTATACAATATTCATTATTTCTAAGTACATTTTTCTTATTTAAAAACATGTGACAAAAAAATTGCGGTGTTTTGGGGATGGGCGTTGGGGGGTTGGGTCTGGAACGGATAAATGGCATTTCAGTTCATTTCAATGGAGAAAACTGATTTGACATACGAGTAATTTGTGTTACGAGCTCCGTCATGGAACGAATTAAACTCGTAAGTCAAGGCACCACTGAATAAGAATTCGGCATTTTCGAATTTGTCACAAACAAGAGAGGATCAGACTGACACGCCACCGACTGAGACCATGCTGAAAACTTGAAACAGAAGGTTGCCCAGGAGCTTATTGGTGTCTCAGACTCTGAGTAGTTTTTTACGCCTTAAAACACATTCGTGATGATATGACTTGTCAGAAGATGTGTGAAGAACCTGGTAAATCTGTTCCTATTCTGTTCATCAAATCTGTTCTCACACTGTTTTAGTGAAGTAGCCATGTTAGGTAAAATAGCACTGCATTGAATAGTGAGTAAATACTAGCAGTTTAGATATCTCTAAATATATTATAATATATTATAATCTCCACACAGGATTTTGTATCCTGAGAACTTTAAATGCACACGCAATGAGGAAATCATCCAAACAGTACCGTCCTCATTAAATGCATCTCACGTCTGTTGAATAAATCACAACAGACTATTCTTATCACCAAAATACAGTTTGCAATACACAGCTTAGTGCATGACTGCTTGAACGATGACAAAGCGCATAAGTTTCTACATGCTTTCTCGAGGCAAACAAAAGCTACTGTTTGTTTTTTTCTGTTTGTGCAACCACCCTCGTCCATAAATTATAATTTCACAGTCTGAAAGGCAAGAAGCGGGCATGTCAGCAGGCAAACAGTGTGAAAACATGGGCAGGACTGCATAGTTACCTTAAGGAGGGGCAAAAATTTTAACACACTTACATAAAAGAGACGGTGAAGTGGAACCTCTGCCTCAAGCCCCGGAAGGTGATAAAGGACTGTCCTGGGAAACTGCGCGTGGTCATCTCGCAGTAGGGCTTCTCGTACTCGCCTGATGGACACTGACAGATGAAGCCGCCCACCAGCAGGTCCACACACTTCCCTCCGTTCTTACACACACCTGGGACACAGCGGCCCGAGCGAGCGTTCACCTCACAGTGCTCGCCTGGGTGAGAGCAGAAGCGGCTAGTTATAGACAGACTGACAACAGGGAAATGCTAATGTCAGAACAAAAACACTCACGGACACGCTGACGCTCATGTGTGATTGCACAACAACACCAGGTGCTGTGCTCAGTTCTGAAAGCTTCTGCCTCAGGATCCAAATGTTAACCAAAAGGCACTGTAGCAGACATTTTATTTGGGATTCCCTTTAGTGTCCTGATACTCTTGAACCTGATTTACCAGCTTACCTGAGGACACCACTATGTTTTTTTTTTCTCCTACTAGTCTATTGCTCAGTAAATAACAGCATAGCAGGTACATAACATAAATTACTAGCAGATTTGCATTAGGGCCAAGCAAGATAGCAGCTAGATTCATAAGTTAGCTTCAGAAGCTAGCCACATAAGCTGTGGGGTCACGTTAAGTTAGCTAGCTCTTTTTTTTTTTATCCAAGCAATGACTTCTGGCAATTTATAAAACATAAATTTGAACACAGATGTCTGGATCTATTCCCCCAACAGTTCACTCATCAACTGGACAGACAGACTGTCATACATTTGTTAAAGTTTTTATTGAACTCTAGTTTGGTCAACAGAATTATGGGATTGTCTGGACCAAGAAGGTGCATCTGATGTTGCCCTCTAATTTGACCAAAATGAGATTTGCACAAAAAAATGCTGTCTATCAAGCAGCATTTTCCCCTTGAAATACAATAATTATGATATATATTTTAACCTGGAAATGGTTAAAGCATGCTGATGAATGAATATTTTAGTGTGTGAAATGACAATTCAACCTACGTGTCAACAATGGTAAATATAATCCAAGCTCCACTGTGGACTACTAATGACCTTAAGACTCCCAGGCTTGAAATCAAAGCTGACTTCGCATCAGCTCTCCTAACAGACCTATCCTCATTGGCTCCGGTGCTTCCAGCTTCCGAGCTGGACTTACAGCCTCACAGGGTTATGTGTCAACCATTATCCCGGCAAGATCTGGACAGGGCCGGGTATGTGCCGGAGAAGGGGACAGGATGGCTGTCGCTGCACTGGTAATGACCCCTGCTTTCCTCACGATAATCCCTTTCTGTGTGGAAATTACATGGATCCATTTCACTCTAATGTGAGAACGAGAACAGGAGGTAGACATTCAGGGTCCAGGCTGTCATCGTTGCTGTAATGACCATAGACTACCTGGAATTGAACTGTGACCTTCAAAGCACAGGGTGCAATTACAATAGGTAGGAGGAGATGATTAGATGGTAACTGTCCTTGATAAGGAAGTGAAGGGGATGGCTTCACTTCAGTGCTAAAAGAAAAGGCCACACACAATCAGAGACTCACAAGAGATGTCTTATTAACCTACTGGCTATGGAAGAGCCTCGTGTTTGGAGAAGATGGAAAAGAAACTTACAAGAAGATTTACATAAAGAATTTCATGACTCTTAAGAAGTCCACAGGGCTTGATCTACTTTAGCCTTATTAACCAGGCAGAATCCTATAGGAGTGTCTTAGTCTTGTCTTTGTCTTTTATTGATCAATCTGAGTGCCTGACTAGTTGATTTATTAAATACATCCGGTGATTAAATATAAGCATAGTTATAGTTTTCCCTTGCTATTGGATAAAACTTTTGGGTCTGGCTTTGTAGTGACAACGAGTTGCTTGGTGTACATTTTCTCAACCTTGCTACTGATGAAATCATACCTCTACATATCTCTCTTACCCACTTGTGATCCAATTATCCAAGATGGTTATTAACACCAAGTCTAAACATGGCCTTAGAAAAGCTTCCAAATGTAGCCGCTACAGTTTACGGGCATAATGATCAAAATGTATTTTGTTATTTTTGAGAGGCGTCACTGTCATATTTTTTCCCCCAATCCATACTGTAGCAAACTCCACCTCCTATACTAGATTTGACTAGTAATTCTTACTGACATGGTCTGCTGATTGGACACTTAAGGATTGTTTATATCACCATAGAAACCACAGCCAAACAGTGGAATAAGAGAAGCATCTCAGACATATCCACTTTGCTTAATATTTGTTTCAACTTGTTCTCATGGGTTGGTAAATCAGTTTCACTTTCCATCTTATTTTATATGCTGTCAATCAAACTTGCACTTTGCTTAAAGTAAAGAAATTGCCTGGGATCAGGGCTATTCATGCTCACGTCTGAAATCACGGTCTGACTTGAATGCCAGTGCATTGTTGGATTCAGTCGCTGCATTTTCAGCTTATAAATATGAGTTTTAACTGAAATATTTATACATTGTAGCATACCGTATTGCACGTTCAAATGTTGAACTATGTAAAAATGGCAATAGGTAAAATAAACATCTTTGATTATAACAAAACGCAAACTAATTTAGCCCATTACGTGCCACCAACCTTCCATGATTCACCAGTTTAAGTCATCAAACTTCAGATAAGCATCTCTAAACATGACGCCAAACTCACCGGTGAAGTCCTCCAGACACTCGCACGTGTAGCCACCCTCTCGACTCCTGCAGCGGCCGTTGTTGCGACACGGTCCCGAGTAACACAGGTCGATCTCTGTCTCGCAGTAGTCACCTGTGAAACCGGCTGGGCAGCGACACCGCAGCCCATTGATTGGGTGGATGGGCCGAAACAGCATGGTGTCGGAGGCGATGAATGGGGGCGAGCTGTCGAACTTCAGCACTGATACACACTTCATGTAGTTCTCGCAGGGTTCCCGCAGGCAGATGTTGTCATCGAAGGGCAGCACGCTCTGGCTGGAGATGTGGCGCAGCAAGGTGCGATTCAGATAGATCTGCTCCTGAAGCTCCTCCGAGGGAAAGTAGCGACCAGGGGTGCCACCGGGAAGCAGGGCTGAGAAGGTAACATTGAGAATGCTGCCACTGACATCACTGTCATTCTGCACGTTAAAGATGAAGACGCCATCGCGGCTGGTTGACAGAACGGCAGCCACACCCTCAGTGAACAAGCCCAACAGTGGTGACAAGAAGCGTTCCTGGGACATGTTCTCCAAGCGCACCGTGATGCTGTTAGTCAGCATGTCATCTGTGATGATGGTCACACGGAGGGTGCAGAGTGCTGTTACTTGGTGAAGTCCATCTGCAAGAGAGATTATTTGGTTATTCAAATGTGAGCCGAATACCAGCATAGCAACACGTTACACAAAGCTGTAAGCTGCCTTTTGAAAATGGTTTGGTGCTCTGAAGGCCGCTCTGGTGAACAGCATGGCAGAACTCCAAGTGTGTGAACTGAACACGAAACATATTGTGATCAGTCTAGGATCAAATAGTGGACCAAGATGGTCTGATGAGTGGTAAAACATGTACAAGATTAAATCCTGATCCAATTATCTTGCCCTTCTACTACTAGATATTTTGAAAACATGACTATGTCATGGATATCCCCTTGAACCGTTATAGGTCATTAAGCTCTCACATAACAATTCACAAAAGCGAGCATCCACAGCCAGTTTTCTTAATAACAGAGGTCCGAACACAGGAAACTTAAAAAGTATGAAGTCTGAGGTTCCGTTTCACCTGTTTCATAATGTCGGACTCTAGACATATACACAGGGAGACAATATAATAGAGTACTCCTGCCTCTGACAGACCAAAATCAAGAGAATAAACATAGAAGGGATAGAAATTAGGGAATCCACAGGGAGCAGAGGTTAACTCAAATTACCTCAATAATTATAAAAGTTCAAATGTGTGACTGAGGTCTGACCTCCTCTGAAACTACAAACACCCGACTCCTATTTCTCCATTTGGTGATTTGAACTCATTCTGTCTCTGCACTGCTTTTCCGGTTAACAGCTACACCCTGGATGTTCTGTTTGGATGTTCCGCCAAAAGAGGTTTAGCAATTCATCTTTTTTTAATCCGTGCACCAGGAGGCCCATTTGTGATCCAGTGAGACATTTAAACCATAGCCCTGAGAGGCTGTAGATATTACCTGCGCTTAAATGAAGGTCTTAGATCACTGATCTAAGGACTATTCTGCTCTGGCAAGAAACCAACTAGGGAACAGGCGGTGTATCAAATTAATACCGATGGCCAAACAACGCAGCTTATGAAGCCTTCAAAATTCAGCGGCGTTGGGTTTCACAGTTAAGTCACATTTCAAGCAATAAAGAACGGGGAAGAGGCATGAGGCAGAGCTGGTACTGCCAGTAAAAAAAGACTCCTTTTTTAATCTGGTTTTGGGTGTCCTGTGTGTATGTGGCGAAGAGGGCCAAAACCAGAAGTGCTTTCCTAATCAGTCAATGACTAGTTTAATCTATGAATTCTTTTACCCACGTATGTCTCCTTATTGCCTTATTCTATAGCTGTGTGAGGTCCAGCATGTTCACATTCTGCACCATTCTCCTACTCCTTTACTGGATGAAAGACAGCAGCAGCTGTGAGAGTCAAGACCTGCGAGCTGAGGAGTCAATGGGTAAAACAGGGCCAAGACACAGTCCCTATCTGTTACACGCCACCATCGCTGTGCTCCCCACCTGCCATGCTGTACGGCTATAGTGTTGTTATTCCACATGCTGCTACACATGGGCCAGCTGGTACACCACACACATACACCTACCTCTCTGCTGTTTACTGCTCCATATCCTGAACACAAACACACTCTCAAGATTTTAAAACCCCAGGTTAGAAAAGCCAAGTGGTCCTTCAAAACTAAATAGTGGGACTTTATGAACATTAAGCTGATGGCACTTGGCTTAGGAAAACACTCACAAGTCCGTTTCAGCAGTCAAAACATTACTTAAGTTTATTCTTGTTTGTTCTTTTGTAACGGTCTAAGAGTCCGTACAAGACCTCTAATTACTTAACTATCCTAAATCCACAGATGCGTGCAAAGAAGTGTCTTCCTATACCATTCCTATAAGACTCCACAGTGTGTGTATATATATATAGTAACTGCAATCACAATTTTTAATTAAACATGAGCAATTCTGATTCAGTGCTCTTAGCTTAAAAGCTAATTACCTGATGCTACATACCAGTTTAATTGGAGTCTGATTAAAAATTAATGCAACTAAACAGGAGTCTACTACTGCTTCAAAGATTCATCAGTCTGATGGACAACAGGAGTGTAATGCACAGTTTGAACAAAAAGCCTATTGTTTGTTTAAATAAAGTAAAATGCAGTAGTAAAAATAGTAACAACGAACTTGTTTTGTTCAACAGATCTTCCATAAAATGTAAATGAAACTGTAAAATTAACTAAATAACCATGTTATTTAAGAAATTTTAAATAAACGCCATTGGCAGTTTCCTAAGATATAAGACATTATGAGACCTTTGAGAGATGAACTGTTATAAGGGATTACTGTTCATATCAGCACTTACTTAATGCCTAAATTTGATGATTTATCAATGCTGATCCTAGTCATATCCTACACATCAAATGACACAAGCACAAATGCCTAAGTTATTCCAAGAGCATGTGTGTCTGTTTGTCCAGAGTCTATATTTAACCTTTCAGCTGCTGGATTTAGCTGAGTAATGGGACTTCTGCAGGGGTGAACCATAGGGCATTGCTGAGGATGTCACATTCAGCCCCCTGTTGATACTCAACAATACAAGAGCTGACTTCAACAACACAGAAAGCCACAAGCTACATTCCACTTCCTATAATAACCATAAAACCATAAAATCCTTATCAAAAAACATGACAAATACTGCTGATATAAAACTGTGATATCATAATAAAGTAATATAACCTAATCATTGCATTAACAACAAATTACAGGTGTTAGCTTATGACAAACAAATGTGCCGGTCCAATAAACTATGCAGCAATAATATTTTATTATGACATATCTCTTTACAACACATACACAGGTGTGTGAGTCAGTCAGCTTGAATCTGTGTATCAGATTGTGATGTTTAGCATGTGTCTGCGCAGGGCTGATAATGCTGCTGCGGGCTGTTGAGTCAGCCTTACGCCTCACATTGCTCTGTATTTAATTTACTCTATCACAGTATCACACGAACAGGCATTAAAAACCACAGTGTAGTCCCAGATATCACAGGGAATGACCCAGGCCTTTTATACATACACACACAGACACATACACACCCTGACCTGTTAGCCAGCCTAGCCTTGGGGACAATGATCAGGTAGTTTAGCTGTAGGGAGACGTTTGTTGCTTGTGTATGTGGTTCTTGACACTGACTGTTGTGTATAAAAAGTCCTTTTCTCCTCAACAGTTTGGTGTCACTCAGATAGTGGTTTGGGCCAAAGTTTGAAGGCGGATTAGTGATTCTGCAGCATTTGAACTGAGTGCCCTATTCTCGCCTATATAAATAATAAATATATAAATAACCACATGGTCTTACAGACATAAGATGTAAAATATGTCAGGTCTACAAAGAAACAATGGGGGAAACAATGTCAGAAAACAAGTGTGAGGTCATTTTAGAACAAATTATGTGTAAAGAGAAGCAAAAAAATTATAATTTGTTTTATACTCATGCTAAATGTTAGGTACTACATATTAAAACTCCCAATTACTAAACAAAGAACAACTAACTGTATGAAATTATTGAATGTGGCTAGACATGATGTCTAAACTCAAAACTGCTGCTCAATGACTTGCTTTCGGCAGAAAAGCAGAAACAATGCCACACCTAATTATTTAGCCTGCTGTTTGCTTGTTTCCTTTTAACTACATATGCTCTGGGAACTTTAAGAAGGTTTATATGAATTGACATAAAAATTGAACAAATGAATTGTTCCCTCAGGATTCAAGCTCCTGTAATATGTCAGTAAAGCATTCATTTATAATGCAGATGAGCCATCAAGTACAAACATCATTTGGGAAAATATTAGTTGTTACCATGGTCAGCTACGTTAGTCTAAGAATTAAATTAAAGCTACATCTTGTTTCACACAAAATTGTTACAAGAAACGAGAGTGATAATTATGATCACAATTCTAAGCCAACAATGTCATATATATATATACCGTATATCTGCGATTAGTAGCCCGGGCGTCTATTCAAAAATTTTTTGGGACGGCCCGGCGTCAAAAA
>JAQMCW010000004.1:11606389-11625035 GCA_030068335.1 Chrysichthys cranchii
TTTTTGCTGCTATATTCTATTTTTCCTCCTTTTCATTGTAAAACCCCCCCCCCCCCCCCCCCCTTTTTTTTCTTTTTTGTAATAGAATAAGCACCAGCTCATCATCACTCCAACGACTCCACGTTACACAAATATTTTTGTGGAACTCTCGCATAATCTCTTAATGTTCAGTGTGATTATTAATACTGCATTAAAGTCATCAATTTTCTCATACTATCGCATCTTGTATTCACATTGCCCCGTGTGCATGAAGACCTTTATACTAGTAGGGAATCGTGGAATTGAGTTTGTTCATCCTCCAGTAAGCACATAGGCTCCATGGATCCAGCTCCATGGATCCAGAACCTGTTCTGGGATGGACGGGGCACCATTCCATCACAGGATTCACCCAATCACATGCAATTTGATGAAACGGAAACTGGCATTTCGGGCGAGAAGACTGTAGTTTGGCTAGGCTGAAGATCTGTGGTTTGGGTTAAAGGCCTGGGGGTCTGGCTGCTGTCCTAGTGAAAGCTATAACCTGTGTTGTCACAGTTCACTGACTCTCACACAAGCTCAATGGGCTGTTTGACTCCTGATCTGCTGTGATCTCCTCTAGAGAACTACCCAGCCCCCCCTTCACTTTTCCCTTTCTGGCTCCAAAATGGGTCAAGGGTTTTTGTTGCAGTCTTACAATAACTGAAATTAGACTAGCATGCTGTACATTTCATCTAAATGTAAAGAAATTTAAACCCATGTGCACTTGTTTTTAGTGCTGTAATGCCCAAGAAGGTCTACCACCATGCACATGCACAAAACAAGAGGGCTTGCACAAAGGCAGCACTAAGGAAGGCTGGCCAAAGTCCTAAAGGCTTTTGAATCAAAGGGCAAGCTTCAGGAGGACAATGCTCACACCCCTTTCACTTGTCCCAAACAGCCAAGCTCCAGAGCCAAACCATGGTGTAAGCAGCCATCAGCTCAGGCTCCGAGTGGCTATGAGAGGCTTACGATCACCATGGAGATAACCCCGCAGCACAAACAAACTTCGGATGTGGGGTACGGCAGAGACACAATGCCTACATCTTAAGGGCTATGCCTTAAGTCACTCAGAAATGATCAAATGGAGCTGTTCCTTATGCAGGAGTTTTGTAAGGTATCTTGTAGCTTAGCTAGCGACTAATTTAAAGCAACTTGCCGAGCTATTGTTCCACTGTATAAGATCCCAATAAAATCTTGGCTCTATTCTGTAACAGACTGCACAATAACCACTGATGGCTTCGCCACTACTGTACTAGTTGCTGTTCTATGAGTTTTTCATCACCCTAAACTGTCCTCACAGTAACAGTAAAACATTTCCTACACTGCCAAAACATCTTTAGCCACCAGTGAGCTTGTCGCATTATGCTATCTGCTCTCACGATCAAAGAATTCTGTAACGATGCACGATTTTATTTGAGTTTTTTGGCCTGCGAATGCAAAATCAGGTAGCCATGCTGCAAACATTCGCATCACAAACAAAGCGTGCCACCAATTTATCTCAACGGATAACAAAACATGCACTTTTATCTTAGTGCTTCTCTATCTTGTTGAACGTAAGAATCTCCTGTTCAAAGTTCGTTTGAAACAAGCGCTTATGATGAACGCCACTTTAGACAATAAAAAAGTGCAGGAAAAAACTTTGACAGAAGGGCGAGAAAGCAACAGAAAAGGAAAGAAGCATAGCTATCAGAGAGAGCTCAGCTCACCCAGACCCAGCGGTGCTCCTGCAGCGCACATGCCAGAGCACTACTGTCACCGCTGTAATAATAGTGCATCTGCATTTTATCAGCCAGCGTGCAGGAGATGCAGCACCCAACACTCCTGCCATGAAGAAGCATCTGCATAGCAAGTACAACTGAAAGTCACAAACTCTCACAACAATCCTATTCATTTACTTAACCATATGCCAGGACATTACAAACAATACTACTGAGTAAATGCACAGTATGCTGGTTAGTCTTTGAAATTAAACCTGTAACCAAAGCCACTTTGAAGGATTTAACACTATATACAGTACATCAGATACGCATTTGCAACATTCCCTAAATCTAGCCTACAAGGCCATAAATCTATTCAAAAATGACACAAAGATGTTTTACGGGCCGAAGGAAAGATTTTGCAAGACTGTAATCAGAGGTGCCCGGTGGACAAGCAGGTTCAACAACATTGGCTGACGGTAGAATGTGTTTTTACGAGGAGGGCGAATTAGCCTGCAGTTATGACAGATCTTTTCAGAATCATGAACACACGGATATGTGGAAACGCCGACGAAACCGAGTGAAATAAATTACAGCACAAAGTCATATGACTCTCCTGTGTAATATAGTGACCTTGCATCTAATCCTATTGAGAGCAAACAAAGCTGGTCAGATGCCAAACTTGCAAATACAAGGTGATACATCATATGAATCCAGTTCAAATATTTTATTCAAAGTTTTTCATTTTTACTTTGTGTTTGTTCTAGAGATGGAGTTATATGCTTAGGAAGTGCTGAAGTCCAGCAGAGGTGGGATCAAGCTCATCACCAATTGCAAACGGAACACCTTTCAGAGTAAATACCATCTACATGGTGTGACTGCGACCAGGGTGGGTGTGGAGCCCGGAACAAACTAGCCTCTAGATAGCATAAAGGGTGACCAGGTACAAAAGTGATCTCAGACACACCACACCACACACACACACACACACACACACACACACACACACACACACACACACACACACACTCAGGCTACATCCACCTGAATACATTTTAGTTTTACAACAGGGTTTTAAAGCAAAAACAATCTCTGTCCACACGAGCGTTTTAGCTCTGTATCAGAAATAATTTCCATCCGTTCGAACACACCTGACAGCGCATATCACATGAGCATTCCCATACACTGGGCATGCGCGGGCCGGAATAAACAAGAAGCAGGTTGTCTACTCTGCAGTTTGTTGCCTAGTTACAGATCGCTCGAATAATAGCTTATTTCCTAAGTATGTAGGCAGTTATAGCATTATATAATGTAAAATTTAACTGCACAACAGCTACTAACAAAGACAACAAGGTCAGCGATGCATGTAATTCATAATCCATGTTGCATTCCCCCCTGGTAGTTGAGGCTGACGCTGTCTGTTTTCCTCGATAAAAGGGTTACGTAATAGGAGCCTGAAAAATCAAGGCAAGATAGGTCGAGGTCTGTGTCATCGTTTCCAAAAGCCTCCGTTTTGTAAACTAAAATTGGGCCAGCAGCATTTCCCAAACGCTCTGTTTTAAGGGCTCAAGAATTCTGCAATAGTATGGAAACCAAGAGAAAACGAAGCAAATGTGACGAGTTTTAAAACGAAAACATATTAAAGTGGACAAAGCCTCAGTCGATACTATAACTGTTTCACTACCTCACTGCAGTTTTATCTATTTTGCCATTAGGTATCTGGGATGTATGTGTACTTTAAATTGAAAGATTTTGGTATTTTGTCCTCTACGGTTAAAAAAATGCTCCTGCAAGCTGCTTGCGGCAGGACATTTGTGTAATGTGGATCGTCCTGCACTCTTCCCCCACATATCACTCAGCCTCAGTATGCGATTCGGATCTCAACTGCACGGCTGAATGCAGGAGCTTCATTTATAGGTGACTTATTATCTGATCTTGAGAAAATGACAAAACGTCAGTAATCCCCTGTTTAAAACTATTGGAGTCTGCTGATATTTCTGTGATTTACTCCTTTAAACGGGCATCAGTCATAAAAATGAATGAGTAGATTCAAGGTATTGTGTCTGTGAATTCTGTGAGTGTGTGTGTGTGTGTGTGTGTGTGTGTGTGTGTGTGTGTGTGTACTAATGAACTCGTATAGAGGACGGGGGCAGCTGCTGTGTTGGTAGCCCTGGTATGGAACATGTCAGCGCCAGTGGAGATTGATCTCATTCCTGCCATTGCAAAATGAACTGAGGGCCCCTCACACACCAGGAGACATGCTGGGGGCAACTGTCTGGGGCAACGTGTAGGAGTGGGAGAGGGCAGCGGCAGGGCAATTAATACAGCACTGTCTCTACAGTAGACCCATTCTCAAAGCTTTCTTTCTTTTCACCAGAGATGGGTAATTTCTAAGAAAATTTTAAATCATCACAGGTATGATCATGCTAGCTCAGGGCGCAGAATATTTGTTGTTGTTTTTTTTACACATTAACAAGCTTCGTAGTGAAATTAACTGAATAAACTCTACTCACTGATTGCATATCTCTGTTATGACAGTATAAATCTTTTACCTGGAAAGGAGCATGTGGTGTAGCTTTAATTAGCTCAAGTCCACTTATGTAACTTTACCTTTTTTAAGGTGCACTATATTCCCGTTACCGAGTGAAAGATTTATGCTAAAGGTACAAAAGACGGCACCACCCTTTGACAAGGACAGTACAGCTTGGTACCTTTATTTGTGTAGAGACTGTAGAGGTGGGTGATATTATAATCACACTAGTCTTTTCTGAGAGAATCGTTAATACGTCTGCTGTACTGACAGCGCACGTCATGTTTCATAAAAGACGTTTTGGCCAATTGTGTCAAATACTGGTGCAAATTAAATCTGCTTAATACCCAACTGATGATTATGACACTATATATAAATAAGTAAGCAATTATTTCTAAAACCCATGTATGATTTCCCCCTACTTTTCTTATATGCTATAATACTTCATTTTTCATGCAGTTTGTGGTATTGCAAAGGTTCCTGATAAATGTATTACTTCAGAGTTATTTCTTTCTTTCTTCGTTCATACAGATTTTTATATGTAGTTTTGTCAAACTGTTCATAATGTGGCACTATTCTTTTGCTGACAGGTGTTTTTTTTTTAAGTTTTTTTTTCTTTTTTTTCCTCATACAAGTACTTCATACTTATAAAAAATTACTGTGATAGGCTATATTTCTGTCCTGTCCACCATCCTTACTGTGTTTCAAGTACATGTCTCCACATATCATGTTATCTGATGATCTGAGGAAGCCCCTGACTACTTGAATTAAAAAGTGAACCGTATCCTGAGAACAAGAAAAGCTCTCAGTGACCGTAAACCCAAAAAACAAAACCAAAGGCTGTAGGAAACTGAATAGTAATGAAACTGCTGTAACCCTCTAATGAAACGCTCACGCCTCATTGTCTTTCGGCCCACTGCTTGCTTTGTGAGGTGAGACGGCCTGAGCGGTCATGCCACCTGCCAAGAGCGAGTCCTATAGGCTCAACTTTAACACCGATTCTGCCTATTGCCATTCAGAAGAGCTCTTTTGACATGGAAAAGACCCTCCGCCTCCCCTCCCCCTGCTCCTTTGTCAAAGTGTTTGTGCTGGAGGGAAACTCAACACACTTCCAGATAACACGCAGAGTCATTAAAGCGGCAAAATTGAAATGAAATGAGTGCCGTTTTCTAAAAGGCATTGAATCACATTCAAAGCCCTTCTGAAGCAGATAAACAAAACAAAACAACCAAGTCCTGCGATTAATTTCTTCAAACATGAACGGTAGCAGACGTTTTAGGTTCACGGACTCTCAGATATCAAAACTGTGTGCTTTTTGCTTCGGGCTTAAAGTTGACAGAAGAATATTTTACGTACACAAACGCCTGAATTGAACTCTGAGAAAGTAGTGATGTGACCATATCTGATCTTCAATACTTAAAAACTAAAGTTCACCACGAATCCATCCAGGTTAGAACCTAGGACATCTGTGCACTCTTTAAACCATCAGACAAAGACGACTGATACAATTTTCTACTAAAGTTCTGTAAAAATAAAAACATTTAAGAGATTGCTCCTTTATTTCATCAGTGTCCATTGATCACATACAGTCAATGTCCATTTGGCAACTTCTTTTTTTCTTATTTGGTTTAGACCAGACCATGCTCTCAGGCTCATCCCTGTTATGTCTGAAAGTGATACATCATATGATGTAGGATGGCATTATATTGACAGATATTTGTGGCGATTTAGAAATCCTGCTCTTAAGATCCCAGAAAGAGCTTGTCCTGGAAAAACAGGATATATGGACACCCTACATATATAATGACCATTCAAACACTGTTTTGTCAGTAGTCTGAACAACGCAAGACATATATTCCTGTGGCTCACAATTCTGTATGCAAATTGAGGTTTAGCAGTGAAACCAGTCCGTTGGATACTGCTGTACAAGAGTTTGGTTATGTGAGACTCAAAGCTCAGTAAGAGAGTACAGTTGGTAGTGCATTTGATCTGGCAAGTAGTTAGTCATTAGCTTGGCTAACAAGCTACTTGGCATTAGCCTTTGTGCCTAACATTAAAGCAAAAAAGTTCCTCCACGTGATCCCCTTACACACAGATGTCTGAGGGAATAAGAGAACAGAAAAATCCACATGCAGACAACAACGTCCTGGACTTCAAACTCTGACTCATCCTCATGAAAATTAAATCGAGCCTGTTTGACCTCGAAAATGTGGCAGCAGCACGTAGATCATTTTCCACATCACATGGATTTCGTATCAAACAGAGAATGCTATTGTGTGAGCCGATTCCGTGGCCATTGTGAAACTGGACCTACTTTAGCATTAATGTAATTTGAGAGGCCAAGAATTAAGTTCAGTGTGCGGTTGTTACCACCTAAGGTTAAGGCTGCTGTTTTTCGTGCCTCGTTGTGAGACGAGAACACACAAATCCACTGTAAGGTCGCAAGCAAACGTCTATTATGGCTGTATGAGCAGGAGAGCAGGAGAAACGATTCTTTAAGAAAGAATGACAGGAGCTCTCAAAAGAGCGGGCAACTTTAAAAGGCAGCGCAGGTTCAATACGACTAAGCTTAGCCCGAAGCGTGAAAAAAACACCTTTTGGATATGTAAGCCCTTTGAACCTTATTTGAATAACACCTGACAACTATGGCGAGATATATAAAGGTGCATATATGTCCATACACACACACACATACACACACACACACACAGACACTGAGAGATGAAACATTGACTTCCAATTTTCAGAGAATTTTCAGATTTCCTACATCCCAAGCATTTATATAGGCAACTAGCTGATTTGGCTTCGCTCACTGAGTGCGAGGGGAAAAAATTAAAATGCAGTATTTATAAAAATAAGTTTGTTAATTACCAATTTTATTTTTCAACAAATAGTGGTCGTACGTCATTTCCGTTTCAAACGCGAAAAGAATTTTGTATATTTAGATCAAAGTTTTCTTAAATAATTACTTACCGAACAGGTGTTTACTTCTTTTCAATATCAGTGAAATAACTCTCACACAAATAATAACAATTCGTAAAGGCGATGTAAAAATCGCAAACGAAGTGATTAGCTAAAATGTAAGCGCTAGTTACGCTGTTTCCGGTCATACGCACGTATATGTTCTGTGGTCATACGTCATTTCCGTTTCAAACGGCAAAAGAATTATATATATATATAGATAGCTAACCTCCAGATTAAACTATTACGAAAATACTTTTTCTTATGACAGTAAAAAATGCTGTCTCAGACACCGGTAACACATCCTAATCCTAAAAAAAAAAAGAAAAGACACAGGGATTTGTTGATATATACGTATGGGCTCCCATTCTCTGCTGGCATTGCTGCACGCTGGTAATAACAAGCATATTGAATTACGGTAGTCGATCTCGGCAGCGCAATCCCAGAAAAGGATGAAGAGAGAAAACAGGAGGGCCTTTGAAAGAAAAATCTAAGGATCTGAGGAAGGAAGCTGGTCTTAGTAGGAGCAGTAACCACCCCAAGCCTCAGTATCACGCAAAACAGATTTTCTTCTGCGAACATTCTCTGTTGCTGTTCTCAACTGGTGCCTGTTAAAGCCCCTTGGTGTGAGAGACAAAAGCATGTTGTTACCAGTGCCAGAATGGGGACAGCAGAGAGTGCAGCAAAGTGTGTAGTATTACACTGGAACAGGTTCTCGAGTCCAGCTTCCAACCAGTGAAATCACTGTCCCATACTGTGTTTGGCCTGTTAGACACAATCTAAGCTCCTGAGCATAAAGACGTGGTGTGAGGGAAGCTAGTGATGTGTGTATTGGGGAAAACACACCGACACTCAAGGAGCTTTCGATCTTTTCTCATCCACTCTACTCCAGATAACAAAAGAGTGAGGGCCCAGAGCTTGCCAACACATAATGCTTTCATCTTGAAACATAAACTATACACAGAAAGTTATTAACTCATGCGAATCTAGCTGTCAACACACACAGTCATAACTAACCCTGGTGAAACCTGATTTTAGGCATCATACAGACCCGAATCCACAATTTTGACACTTTTGAGCCAAAATTGAAATTTCAAACACACAGTACATATAGTTAGTTGTTTCTGGTTACATTTTGTCTACAAATGCAACTAGTGAAAGCATCCGATACAAGAACTTGTGATTGACACAACTGAGCTCTGAAATCTCGCCCCGATTTGTCAGCTACTTAAAGAGACCTCTGTAGCTATTTGCAAGCCAGAACATCTTAAGAATTCACTACCACTAAACCCACAGCGAGCTCTTGAAAGCACGTACAGACACACATATAGACAACAAAATGAAACTTATAATAAACCATATCCACACATGTAACAAGTGTAAGGAATAAAACACAATGGGGCATGCTGGTATAGGAAAATAATCAACGATAGTGTGGTGTGATGCCCCCCAAACCAAAGCAGAGGACCTCGAAGTTGATTCATTTTCCCATAGCAACACACCCCAACATGTTTTATTCTTCTTATTATCACTGAAAGGTGCCTAAGTGACAAATTTAAATTTATTATTGAATGACATAGCATTCTTTTTGTTCCATTTATAGTTGCATTTAAAGTTGTGGAATGAAGACGAGTTAGCTCCTGGTATCATTCACCTTATACTATGCTATAAACATTATTCCCACACCAGTTATTCAGACAAATGAAAGGGGCTGGTCATGATACTAAGAAACCAGAAAGCACAAAGTCCTCTGTCCTGAAGACTCCCTCATGGAGGAAACCTTACTGACCATTACAAGGGACAGTCACTGGAGACTTCATCCATGAATAAACATCTTAAACATGTTTCCTATACGTCCACCATACACCATAAGTTCAGCTGTGAATGGTGCATTAGTATGACTGTGACATGAATATACCGTAAAGCTGTGATTTAAATTTTAGCAGCCAGCAGTGTTGTCAGAGCTTCTGACAATGAAAATTAATCAACACCTTCTGAATAATCAGATTCACAAATTCAACAGCACTGTGGTTAAATGGGTTGTAAATTACTCACTGCTGTATATATAACTATTAATTATTTAACTTGCAGGGGGGGAAAAGAAAAACGGCTAAGATCTGTAGTAAGTATCATTAAAAATCCCCTTTTAAAGGCACTTTTTTTTCTAAAGCTCATCATCGTTTGGGCCATTCCTATCTTTGGGGTTGTGCGCTGCCTGAGGCCAGAGATGAAACAGCCAGAAAGTGCAGAATGCTGCTTTACTGAACACTGCAATTAGGCTTCCAGACCCATTCTGATGCTCCACTAGACGAGGTCGAACTAGAAAATAATGCAATTGGTCGAGTGCTACTTTTGCTTCAGCACCTCACCGAAGCTGGAGAATCTGGAGGACATGCCCTCATAAAACTACAAACACAATCATAATATTACTACAATTTACAGTGAATTTATTGACATTAAAGTATAATCTATAAGAGCAGCGGATTAGGCAATCTTACAAAGCTTCACGTAATCTTCCCATAATTCCAACAGCATTGCATTTCACAGCTGAGGCAAAATGTCGTCAGACAACCTTTTAACAATCTGTCATATTTCAGTGCACACCATCCTAGAATAACCCCATCTCCGTCTTTGAGGCTTATTGTCTTGTTTTTCATTACTCCCACTTATGGCGCTAGAGCGAGATCACATCCCCCACATTTCTGTCTTGGCTCCTGAATGAGTCTGCAAGATTAAACATGAATCAGATTCCTTTCCTGTTCATTTAACAGAGCTTGCGCTGTTAGGTTAGGTTAATTGATGTTCGTATTTCGGTGGGCCCCTGGTTGCTCAGTGGAGTCTGTACGCAAAATCAGGACCGGTTGCACTTCAGCCGGGATTAGCTCATTTTGTATGGCAGAATAAAGACATTCACCCAAATAAAAAGAACCGCAAACTTCTTCAGTCGAATATCACTGAACAGACTCAGATACATCTGTCTGCCTACGGCGCAGACTGTAGATGGTCCATGAATAAAGAGACAGAAGGTGCGTGAGCTAGCCAGACTCGGTAATCCAATAACAGTTTCTGTAGACTCCGCAGACAGATATAGCAGCTGCCGCAGAGGTTTCGGTGAAAACAGACAAGGATTGGCACAGGGCAAATTCCAAACATAGCGAGCAGAAATAGTAGAAGTTCCACTAAATCAGTGTGTAGAGATGAGATATAGGAATGGCGCAAATCTCGGGCCGAAGCTGAGGAGTATTTCTTTACATCTTTTTTTAAAAAATTTTTTTAAACAAGTATCCAATTAGATTCAGCAATGACAGTGTTTGTAACATATTTATTAATCATATAATGAGTTCATTTTTGATGATCTAAAACGATAAAGCAGATGTAAATGAATTGCGCTCTATACCTTTTATTTTTACTGATGGTTAAATCTAATCGGATTACGCTTACTCCTCAATCCCTTTAATGAGCCACTTATAACACTTACATTCATCTAACAGTCAGATAAGATCTTACCAGTTGATTAAAAACAAATATTTGATCTTTAAATAGTTGCCTTTCATTCCCTTTGTACATGTAAACTGCAAGTAGTCCTATTAAACGTAGTATTTATTCACAACTGAGATTTTGTTTATGAATGTAGCCCAATTATTCAAATATTAAACTCATTGGTCAAATGTGTACAATAACATCGTACCTGTTACATGATCATATCTTAACTTTCCCCCAAAACTGCACACTAGTTTCCGGATGACATTATTAATTATGTACCTCTTTTTGAGCTTATAAATCCAGTCAAACAGGCTAACAACTATAAGAACTGGATAACAGACATCACCACCACCACCACAGAGAACCGCTGATACGCCTCAAATTTCACCATTATAGGCAAAAGGTACATAAGACCACGAGACTTCCAACACCAGACGCCCTGACCTGCAGCATTGAGGGTTTAAAGGTCAGAGGGTCGTGTGTAGTAAGTGACCTTACACCTGGGGAAGAGAACACCTTGTTATGACAACAGGCTGGGGAAAAAAAAGGAAAGCAGGACAGGACTCGTGTTAAACTGACTGGAGAAGAGCAATGGTGATTTATACCCTAGGTCTGGAAGTACGGTAACTGGGTACATGAATATGTCTTCCCTGTCCACATGTCCTTTCTTCAGTGCAGCTGCTGTAGGAATGGCAGGAGTGGATGTACAAACACAGCTGGTCACTGCTTCTTGTTTCTCACACAATCTTTTGCCCCTTAACACACACTCTAGCTACTGTCTTTCGCACAAAAGGACTTCATAAACCACAGGGACATGTAGAAATCAAACTTCGACACATCAAAATGTATAAAACAAATTCAATAATCTTAGCATTCAAATGCAATGGTCAGCAGACTATAACCAGTTTAATGAATAATATACTGATATTAATGAATAATGTAACGGTTTAAATGAATAATATACTGATTTAAACACAACTAAGACTTTCAATTTCTCATTTCTATCTCATCCTACACACATGAAGTTTTGATTTTGTCCCATTCAGTCACTCAATTCGAATGGTCACTGACAAATTCAACAAGTGCCCTACGTTTTGAGCAAACAGGCCTTCTGGGTTTTTTCTCTGTACATGAATAAAAGTGGTAAAATGGACATCCATGGTAGATGCATGTACACTAGACATGTAGTAAATAGAGATTAGAGAAACAGATAGCTTTTAGACTGGAGCTGTACTAGTAGCCAATGGGGTTGAAACTGAGATAAACTTGAATGATCTGGGGTGAGAAATGTGAAAAAGCCCAGCTATGTGTAGCAGACCATAAAAAGCCCGAGTCAGTGTGGCTACAGGGCTTACATGTATCAGCAAGCTTCCCCTGCTGACCATGGGCCAGAGATCCTGTAAGCCCAGAGTCCCATAAGATCACACCACTGAAGAGTTTAACAATCTACCCCATTTACCACACCTTAATTTACTAACCAGCTTGTTTAAAAGGCTTGGTGTTAGGACAGGGGAAACCTCTGTCGGACTGCAGATCACTAGGACCCGAGTGGGGCGTTCTTGCAGTCGTGTTTACACAAGTTAGCACTCATCATCTCCTTGACTGCCACACACAGCATCATGTCAAGATGAAGAGCTCTGACAAAGCACAGATCTCCAACTTTCACATGTAGTATTTGAGCGCTGGCCTCCAGAGTCTTTTAGCCGTCACCACAAGGCTTATCACCTGTACTTATCCGGTCAAACAGAGCGGACAGGCAGCGGACCAAAATCAATACTCCTCACAATGTCGAGAGCCACCATGCTTACACAGAGACCCCTCAGATGGTGCAGAGAAAGGCTCGAGTGATACAGATAAGGGAGATTAGGTTGCACCCGGAACACCTAGCCCTCATTCCCGCTTGTTTGCCATCCTAAATGAGTTTTTTAAGAAAGACATGCCTTTGTTGTGACTATAATGTTAACCTACTTTTTATCACACAAGGAAATCTGGCAGTTCTTGGTGTATTGTCTAAGACAAAAGTGGAGCTGCAGTGTGTTAAGACTACAAGGTGACATAAAAAATAAAAAAAAACCCCACTGAGTACAAGCTCAATTAAGGCAAATTCAAAGAACCCCTTCATTAGTTAAAAGCCGAGGTCTAGCTCAGAGCCAGTCTGCGATAATGCCTTCAGGTCAATTTCCTTTCCCCTGAGTCAAGGGTGAAGAGGTCATACAACCAGTGTTAATGGTTACCTAACATTTGACATCTGGGTACGTCTATAACATGAAGAATGTCGGGGTGGGGGTGTGTGCATTATTTTAATTGGATTGAAAGAAACCGAGAGAGACGGGGAGAGAGAGAGAGAGAGAGCGAGCAGGAGAGAGAGAGTGAGAGAGAGAGAGAGAGAGAGAGAGAGAGAGCGAGAGTCTAAAGAACAGAAATAACTAACTGAACACATAAAAATCTTGAACAAGAGAGGCAAAGAGGCTGCAAGAAATATAAAGTTAAAGGGTCACGGAGACAATGAGGAAACCGATGTCACATTGTCATGCATGAAACAAACCGGACAACATGGGAATGCCGGCCAGTGCTGTCCTACAAAGGGAGGAACGGGGAGCATGGGCACCGAGCTGAAGAACAGCAATCGTGAGAACAAAGAGTAAGCCATAAAGCCACAGGCAACGCACAAAAGAGCAAGAGAGGCTCTCTGAATGGGCTGTATGCAAAATACAGGTTGCAAACAAGCAGGAAGAGGAATGTATGAGACGAACAAAAAAAAAATAAAAGCGTGGAAGGAAAGTGAAAAAGAAAGAAGCAAGAGGGTCTGAAACCTCTGATTTAATTTCAGTGACAGACAGAGTGCAGTTAAAGAGCAGTACTAGGTCACGGTGTACCCTGTACTAATATAATAACGCACATAATGTATGTTCTCACTTCATTTCAGCCAGTTTCCAAAAGACAGTAAGATCGAACTGACAAGGTGGCACACGCTCTTGACCAGTTTAAAACTGGACACAAAATACGTGATCCTATCTTGAGGACCAGTAATAATTAATGACAGATAAGACACGCTTCTGTAAAACATTATTATTCTCAGCGCTGCGTTTACGTTCATGCTCCTATGCTTGATACAGGCTAAATCAAATAAACTGTCTCACTCACTCAGCAGATATTCACTTTCACCAGGGATGGAAATGCTCAAAGACCAGCAACAGTAATTCATTTTTACATATAAAAGGAACACCTCCCACATCAAGAACAACACTTCAATTAAAAGTACAAACAGTTTAAAAGCTGCAGAACTGGATCCTGCGACAGCCTGGAGCAAACACACGCTTGTGACAGACAGATAATCAGATCAGTCAACGGCATCTGTACTCGGTTCAGTGCACTTCTATTGAAACATAGACTGTGTATTAAAAACAAAAATTACCTTAAACCAATTAACACATCAGCAGAGTCTAGATGATCTTACCTGTGACAGATACTTTCATGACGGCCTCCAGGGGTCTGTTATTGTCCAGGTCTCGGCTAAGCTTTAGCTCTCCAGTGTCCGGGTTTAGGATGAGCAGGCTTAATTCATTCCCTTCCACAAAGCTATACTTCAGTTTGTCGGACACATCCGGGTCATGAGCTGGTACCTTCCCTATGACCCCAGTGGGAAAACTGTTGGATTTGTTCGTGATATAGTTATTAAAGATAATCTCAAAATTCTGCAGGACAGGCTCGTTGTCGTTGACATCCACCAATCGGATGTGGACAGTCGCCCTGCTGACTAGGGGGGCAGATGTGGCCTGTACTACTATCACATACTCGGTCTTTGTCTCGTAGTCTAAATCCGTGAGTGCTTTTAGATCTCCAGTGAAGATATCCAAATCGAATACCTCGGGGATGTTCCCTTCCACTATTTGGTACATGATTTGCGCATTAGTGCCTTCATCTGGGTCTTTGGCAGTTATCCGTGCCACCACAGAATCCACGGGGCTGTTCTCCTTGACGTCAATATAAAGCTCATCCTCCTCAAACACTGGTGCATTGTCATTAATGTCTAGCACCGACACCTGGATATCCACCGCTGCTTTGAGAGGAGGAACGCCTTTATCTACTGCGTAAGCTTTTAGGTTGTAGACAGGAATGTTTTCCCTATCCAACTTCCGGTTTGTTCTGATGATTCCTGAATACTGCTCAATAAAAAAGTCTCCTTCTCCATCATCACCACCCTGGAAGGTGTAGCTTACCCTCCCATTGGTTCCCGAATCCCTGTCTGAGGCAGAGATCTGGAGGACGCTGGTGAACTGAGGTGCGTCTTCAAACACCGTACCCTGGTACTTCTCTCGGCTAAACTGAGGGACGTTGTCATTGGCATCCTCGACGATGATCTCCACATAAGTGGTGTCCGACTTCTGGGGGATGCCGTTGTCATGAGCGATGATAGCCAGAGTGTAGGAGGCCTGGTCCTCATAATCAATCTCCATCTGCGTGGTGATGGCACCTGTGTCCGGGTCGATCGCAAACTGCGGCACTTTGTCTTCCATGACATAGGTTATACGCGCATTCTCACCCGTGTCTTCGTCTGTAGCACTGATTACCATTACGGTGTACCCAATAGGCTTGTCCTCTCTGACCAGCACCTGGTAGTTGGCACTCTGAAACACGGGCCTGTGCGTGTTGGCATCGGTGACGTTGATGAAGACCTGTGCTGTGTCATAAAGTGTGCCATCTGAAGCAGTGATAGTCAGAACGTACTGTCGCTCCTGCTTGTAATCCAAAGGCAATGCTAAAGTGATGAGGCCGCCCATGCTCTGACTAGTGATAGCGAACCTGTTCCGGGTGTTGCCGCTGGATATCTGGTAGGTCACTACGCTATTGATGTCCCGGTCCACAGCTGTCACTGTCAGCACGCTGCTCCCCACCACAGCATCCTCGTTAATTTTCAGAGAGTAGATCTTCTCAGTAAACATTGGCGCGTTGTCATTCACATCCAGCACCGTTATACTAACGCTAGCAGAAGACGACATAGCCGGGATCCCGTTGTCCTTGGCTTCCACCCCAAACGTGTAATACTCTGTGGTTTCTCTGTCCAGGGCAACACTGACTGTAATCCAGCCCGTGCTATTGTTGATGGTGAAGGGGAAACCTGGGGTGGTGTCTGTGAGGCGATAATCCAAACGGGCGTTCTCACCGGAATCTGAGTCAATCGCCTGGATATGAATGACTGAATACCCAATGGGTACGTTCTCCAAAATGGTCGCCTGGAAAGGAGTGCTTACAAACATGGGTGCGTTGTCATTTATATCGATTACTTGCACAATGACCAATCCGGTGCTGTTAATCAAAGGGGGCCTGCCTCCATCCTGGGCCTTAATTCCGAGACTGTAGTCCCTGTGTGTTTCATAATCCAAGGGGTTTATAACATCTATGACACCGGTCAGAGAGTGAATGTAGAACTGGCCTTTCACATTGCCTTTGATTATACTGTAGTGAACTTTGGCGTTGTTGCCCTTGTCTTTGTCCGTGGCTTCCACCTGAGCCACTCGGGTGTTCACAGGCACATTCTCCGGCACCTGGAC
Source organism: Chrysichthys cranchii (assembly GCA_030068335.1). Lineage (NCBI taxonomy): Eukaryota > Metazoa > Chordata > Actinopteri > Siluriformes > Claroteidae > Chrysichthys > Chrysichthys cranchii. The sequence continues at coordinate 11,622,631 of JAQMCW010000004.1, forward strand.
AACGTACCTCTTCTCGCTAAACTGAGGAGAGTTGTCATTCTCGTCTTCTACAGTTATATGAACCGTAGCTGTCGAACTACGGGGTCCTGGGTCCTTCCCTTGGTCATTTGCCTCCACGATGAGCATATACTGCGCCATGGCCTCTCTGTCCGGACGGATTCTAACCCTCACGAGTCCGTTCCGCGAGTCAATCTCAAAGATGGAATTTGCATCATCGTCGTTCACGATTTTATAGATCATGTTGGCGTTGGAAGGCGCGTCTTCGTCTGTGGCTCTCACCGTTATGACCTCAAAGCCAACCTCGACGTTCTCTCGGATGCTGACCCTGTATTCGTTCTGCTCGAACACAGGGCCGTGATCGTTGGTGTCTCGGACCGTGACGGTGAGGTATGACGTCGCAGAACGCCGAGGGGTGCCAAAGTCCGTGGCGGTTACTTTAAACACGTGGGTGTCCTTGAACTCCCTGTCCAGGGGCCGCTCGGTTTCGATGCTCCCAGTCTGAGGGTCGATCCGGAAGAAGTCATTGGACCGGCTGTCAAACAAAGCCTCCATGCCGTACTCTATCCTGCCAGCCTCCCCGCTGTCCGGGTCGGTAGCTTTGAGCGTGATGACACGCGTGCCCGTTGGCTCGTTCTCTGGAACGGACACTTGGTAGTTGGGCAGCTGAAACACAGGAGCTGAATTCACACTTCTCCTCCTTCTGCGTAGCTTCCATTCCTGGGTTTGGTGTTCAGCACCAGTGGGTGTTGTGTCCCAGAGCAGCCTCACGCGCACCGAGACTGGATCTCCCCGAGAGTCCCGTAGGACACACGTTACAGTCCCCTGTGTCCCCTGTGTCCTCTGTGTCCTCGGTCCCGAGCACGTTTCATCCCGAGTAAACACACTGCCGTTACGCACGAACACCTTCAAGCCCTCCGAGACGCACGCGCGGTCCGACAGCTCCCTGACGTGCCGCCGGGAGACAGCAGGTACATAGTGCTCGAGGTTGACGAGCCGAACACCTGAGGACAAGCAGGAAGTCTGGCCCAGGCTGTGGAAGTGATCGACGTGAACGTCGGGCTCGTGCGCGACGCTCTTCCGGCGGTATTTACTAAAGCAGTTCTGGCCGTGCACGAACACGCTGAAGTGAGCCACCACAGAGTCCTGAGTGCTCACAGACCTGATGGTGAAACTCACCGGGACCGGGCTGCTGCTGTGCGCCACGCGCGTGCAGTTCACCTGGCGCACGAGACTCACCGCTCCGCCACACCGGTCCACGGACACAAAGTTTCCCAGCGCTTTGGACGCAGGAGTCCTTCCCAGACTATAAGTCCAACCCGGTCCCAGGGACAGGTCCAGCACAACGGCCCCGGGGTGTAAAGTGTCCCAGAGGTGCAGGTCGAAAGCTCCAGCGCGAGACAGGGACAGGAGGAGGAGGAGGAGGAGACCCACGGGCACTTCCATGGTGTTAGAGGAACTTTTCCCACCAAGTAAACTCCACTAAAGTGAAACCATCAACTCTCCTTCTCTCCAAACTTCGACTTTCTTTCATCCTTCATGGTAGGTTTGGGTTTAAATCACTCCAGAAGTCCACTTTCTCTTCCTCTGCGCTCCATAGAGGTGCAACTCAGGCTCCCACTGACTCCACCAAGTCCCAAATGACGCCAAGATGGCTCCGCGCGCGCGCTCGGCCCTCCTCCTCCTCCGCCTCCTCCTCCTGCTGCTGCTGCTCCTCCTGCGCGAGATTACCATAAACACCTGGTGCGCGCGCGGCTCCCCGCGCTGAGGGGCATCACACAGCTCACGCGCGGGACACTGTTCTGCTGGGGATCATGTCAAAGCACAAACTTTCTCTCAGAATACTTTTTATGGCTTATAAGCGTCTAATAAGTTTATTTACAGTTAATTATACTACTGCTACTACTACTACTAATGTCTTATAAGTTTATTTACAATTAATACTACTACTACTGTCTTATAAGTTTATTTACAATTAATACTACTACTACTACTGTCTTATAAGTTTATTTACAGTTAATACTACTACTACTACTGTCTTATAAGTTTATTTACAGTTAATACTACTACTACTGTCTTAAGTTTATTTACAATTAATACTACGACTACTACTGTCTTATAAGTTTATTTACAATTAATACTACTACTACTACTGTCTTATAAGTTTATTTACAATTAATACTACTACTACTGTCTTATAATTTTATTTACAATTAATACTACTACTACTACTGTCTTGAAAGTTTATTTACAATTAATACTACTACTACTGTCTTATAATTTTATTTACAATTAATACTACTACTACTACTGTCATAAGTTTATTTACAGTTAATACTACTACTACTGTCTTATAATTTTATTTACAATTAATACTACTACTACTGTCTTATAAGTTTATTTACAAT
>JAQMCW010000004.1:11664819-11679056 GCA_030068335.1 Chrysichthys cranchii
CTCGGTGTAAACAGTGTCTTGGCGCCACCTGTCGGCCATGCACACACACACACATTGTGTGCGATAAAGGAGACATAGAATGGATGAATCGAGTATTGTTAGTTGTTCTCCGTGCGCGTGCTCCGCGCGGATCCGTGACAATAAGAGCCGGCCCCTTTAAGCGCCGGTCTCTTTTAAACGCCGGGCCGTCCAAATAATTTTTTGAATAAATGCCCGGGCTACTATTGTAAGATATACGGTACAATATACATGCCCACAGACCTATGACATTCACGCACACACACATGCGTACTGCAAAAATACAAAGGTAAATATCAATTGTGTGCCATTACAGTAAAGTTAGATTATCCAATGTCAAAGGAGCCTGTGGAAAAATGCAGAAAAGTGCAATGGTATCTATAGTTCACAAGAGTGTCAATTGTAAGTCAATTGCCAGTGCAAAAACTGTACCTTATTCAAGTACAACAGGCTACACAATAGACCAAAAATAGAATACTCATTACTTAACTACACATAGTCCAAAGTAAAACAACTTGAAGAAAAGTTAAAGTTGAAATTGAATTGAAATTGGAAATGAAATTGAAAAACTATCCATACAGACGAAAAGACAGGATGGTGTATTGACCATACAGGCCAGCTATCAAATATCAAAATACTCAAAAGGCTGATCTAGCCAGTAAGGAATCAATCAATGCCAATCTGTCTAGTCCAGGGTAAGTGTGTGTGCAAGTATAAAGGCATCCAAATGCAGGCATGATGTAGAGGGCAGTGTGCAGTAAAGTCCATTGTTACCATTGTTCTTTATGAGAGTGTAAAAAAAATAAAAATAAAAAATTCATCTGGATCTGATTGTGAAACAGTCGTAAGGAATGGACGAGAACCTTGAAGTTGAAGTGTTGACCTGACACCCGGTTCTTACTTCAGAAATTCAGTTCAGTTTCGTTTATATAGCACTTTGAACAGTGGATATTGTCTCAAAGCGACTCGATCTCAAATGAGCACACCAGAGGTGACCGTTACATACACACATGAAAATATTCAACCGTGGTGTTTGGTGGAATCGTTACACCCCACTAGTTGATTTTCTCCCCCCCCCTATAACAGCATGTTAGAAAAAGGTTTTTAATGCTCATACACCATAGCAGTTTTCCAGGGATTATAAGTTTTAACTTATTACTGAAAGACATGTTGGGCTTTTATGCATACAGCTCTTAAGTTACATTTAATATTGTATAAAGTTAGCTCCTGTTCTCATTTGTATTGTACCTGCTCACCACCTTCTGTTTTTAAAGTTAATAAGACGGGAAAAAACCCTACTTTGCCCTAAAAGCTTTTCCATTGCGTAAAACTTAGACGCCTTAAAAACTCCTTTTCATTACAGAAAAATTCACAATGTATCAACGATTAGATCCCCCCCCCCAACTGTGAAATAATATTTTAATCCATTTATGATTTTCCTAACCTGCAGGGTCTGCCATATTATGAATATTAGTCTGTGTGAGTTGAGTTGAGTGGTTGCTATAGAAACGGTAAGATGTTAGAACCAGCGTATTCATATGAACCTGTAATTTGAATGACCTTTGTCAGAGGTGCTGTTGGTAAACAAATCAACGCCTTCTGACCAATCAGATTTGAGAACTGGTGTAAATCAGCATTCACCTTTCTTAAGCAATTACATAAACACAGGTAAGACTTGTACTTTTAAACCTTAATCTATTGCATGTCCTTGTTCTCAGCGCAGTGTCTCCCTCTCTTGTTTTTCTTTCCCCCCTCTCATAGTCCCGTGTGACTGGACGGCGTGTGCTCTGTGCCCTGACTCTGTCCTCCTTCCCGGTGCTCTACTTCTTCACATTCCTCTACTACACAGACGCCGGCTCCACCTTCTTCACTCTGTTTGCCTACCTCATGTGTCTGTACAGGTGCCACAAAGCTGCAGCTCTCCTGGGCATCTGCGCCATCCTGTTCCGCCAGACCAACATCATCTGGGTGGCGTTCTGTGCCGGGACAGTTGCGGCGCAGAAAATGGACGAGGCCTGGAGGGTGGAACAGTCAAAAAAGAGGGACGAGAAATCGACCTCGCAGATCTCGTGGCAGCTTAGCGGCTTGACGAGACTAGCACCTTTTTTGCTGAAATATTTCACATCGCCGGTCAACATAAAGAGTGTGCTTTTGTCAACCTGGCCTTATGGTGTAGTGGCTTTGGGCTTTGTGGCCTTTGTGGTGTTGAACGATGGGATTGTGGTCGGGGACAGGAGCAGTCATGAAGCCTGCCTGAACTTCCCTCAGCTGTTTTATTTCTTCTCCTTCACGTTGATCTTCTCCCTTCCTATATCCCTTTGTTCCCACAGGCTGGTCAGGTTTGTGCAGTCTCTCCGGAGGCGTCCGTTCCTCTTTCTCCTGGTCGCAGCTCTGTCTCTGCTCCTGGTCTGGAAGTTCACGTTCGTCCACAAATACCTTTTAGCAGACAACAGGCATTTTCCTTTCTACGTGTGGAAGAGGATCTTCCAGAAGCACGAGCTCGTTCGCTTCCTCCTCGTGCCTGCGTATCTGTTTGCAGCGTGGAGCTTTATGGACACTCTGAATTCCAAGTCGCTCTTTTGGATCTTGGCATTTTGCGTGTGTCTGGTGGCAGCTACGGTTCCTCAGAAGCTCCTTGAGTTCCGCTATTTTATTCTGCCGTACCTGCTGTACCGCGTCCACGTCCCTCTTTCGTCCCTCCCCAGACTGCTGCTCGAATTCACCCTGTATGCTGCGGTCAACGCAGCGACGATCTACATCTTCATCCAGAAGACATTCCAGTGGCCTGATAGCCCTGCGGTGCAGAGATTCATGTGGTGACATGAAGCTGCTGTAATCTTTTAAAGAAAAGGAGCTAACTGTGATTTACATAGTTCTTGTTTCGTACTTCCTGTTCTGACTACCTACACTTTTACTCTGTATTCATATCAGCAAGGACAAATGTTTACTGGGGTCATGTTTCGCGCACTGTATGTATGCGTCTGCTGCGAGTTGTCACTTGTCTGCCATGCGCATATTTTACCATCTCATTTGGCCAATGTAAGGTTCACATCAGAGCTGGGTGATGATTGAAATTCCTGCAGACGCAAACATTTATAGAAAGTCTGGCTTTGTTAATCCGCAGTGCATCTGCCGTGAAACTAATATTCACCTTTCATGCATAATGTCTGTCTCTTGTTGTCTAACTCTTTGTGTGGGAGTCGATCAGAGCGTGGGTAGAAATCGATGGAAATAGAAAAGAGACAGCTTGCGAACTGAACCATCCGCATTTTTTTTTTAGTAGGTTTCCCTTAGGTTCAACACGACTAAGTTTTCATTAGGACAAATTTTTTTTGGGGGGGGCGCAACATTTTTTTACGTCATTTTTATTTTGATGAAATATGCATCACCCAGCTCGAGTCATCTGTCTGATCTTTAAAATAATGACGCTCCCACGTTTGTTCCAAATGCCTTTCACATACTTCAGTCCCATTGCGTCAGGTTGCTGTGGCCTCCAGATTTCCATCAAACTCCAGGTTCAAGCCACGTGTCTGTAGATAAAAGAAAACAATTGCATTGATCTTAGTTCCTGTATGTTTTCAAGTGAGTTACCTTTATTTAAGAAAGGTACTTGTTTTCTGTCATTGCTCTGCTGGAGTTTAAATCCAGTGTTCGTTTGCAATAAAAAAAACTTTTTAAAAACCAATTACCTATTTATGCCTTTTGTCATTTCACAACTCTGTCCTTTATTAAAGATTATGTGGGTTTTTGGGATCCCAGTGCTGTGAAGCCATCTACGCAGCTCGCAATGTAAACCTTCATTACTAAACCAACTTGCCTTATAAGCGAACCTTCTGTCTTCCCCTAGGTGGCAGTATGAGATTGTTTCTGACAGAAATCCTTTGCATTTTATCTTCATATGTGATCCATGACCACAGAGTGCTGTACAGGTACTCGGTACCATCCTGTCATTACTTCTTATTCTCCTGGCAGGTTTAATCAGATGTGAGAAAGTGTCGCACAGTGACCGTGTACTCGCCGACTGTAGGATGAGAAATCTCAGGCCAATTATGAAGAATTTCGAGTGATGAGATTCTTGTTCTTCTTGCACACTACATTTAATAAACCAGAGTATTGACGATATATATTGATATTGTAAGTCATTTTACATGGGCATATTACAAGCTTGTCATACAGGAGCAGTCATATTTGACACAGTGTTTTTAATTGCTCAGGAGTGAACAACAGACGCTCGATCTTGGTCGGATCCTGCACCATGCTGTTTCGGCTGAAATATTGTGACTTTGTAAATGCCTTGTTTTGACCCAGGCTTGGTGTGCCTACGGGCCTCTTCCAAGCCATGATCACATGGTCGAATCCCAGCGCACTGGTGTTTTCCCCATGTCCTAGATACAGCTTCTAGAAACTTCTACTAAGCAGGAAACTGGAGGAGAGCGACAAACGTTTTATTTCACTCTTCATGTTATCCATTTCACAGCATTTCAACAGTGTTAATAATCCAAATAAAGTGTTTGTGGTGGTCTATCTGTTTGGGGTAGATTTTAGTGAAAAAACATCTAATAAACTATTTTTGAGAGATCTGTTGGGCACAGGAATATTATGTACCTTTTTTTTTTTTTTTAATTTGCTTCTCAAGAGTAACAACATGCAAATTCTCCAATGGTGCGATTTAAGATGCAGGCTGTAATGTTTTTAAATATAACTTTCTTTTCTGCCCCCCCCAAATTGATCCTATAGCTCAAACCCAACAAATGAGTCACTCACAAAGGCATCCTCATTCCACACCAGCACTGAGAAATGCACAATTAATACAAAGCCTAAGGCCAGACTTTGACTTGTGCATGCTCAGAATATACAGGTGACGCTAACAATCACACCAGAGATCACGATCGTGACTTTGACTCTGTCTGGTCGCTCCTATCCTCATTTAATAGCAAACTCTCATGTCTTCACATTCGTTATCTTCCCACGTGGCCTGTCACCAAGCAATACACGACTCTTTAATGAAGTGGATAAATCCAGCACTCATTAGTACTCGTCATATAGCATGTTTGTGTGCCCGTTTCTCTGTAAAGAAGTGGACCATCACTAAGCACGCATGGTTAATTAGTGCTGTTATTTTTGTACACTAAAATATTATCACTCTAATTCAGCTACAACTCAAACACTTTTTGTTTTTAAATATTCATTTTTCTTTTTTATACATTTCCTGGCCATAATGTCAGGTTTTAAGTCCCAACCTGAAGAAATATATAGCATAAGGTCAGATATAACATCGTCCGCATCTGAAAAGGTCAGACGCTGATTCTTGTTGATTTATGTCCAAATTCATACTAACCTACGCTCAAAACTCTCAACCACCCATCTGTGCATATTCCACATATTTGCACCGATTTTATCACAGATTTAAAAAAAAAAAAACATTTAACAAGATTAAACAAATGCAGATTAATAAGGACCACATAACTTGATTAAAATTTCATCCTGACTGAAAATGAGAAGCCAAACACATCCTGTCAAAGTATTGCTCTGGATCTCGGCCAAAGAAAATAAGCCATAGGTGTACAACGGACACATCCATCATATCTCAATAAATAGCACTCTAAACGTCCTCTAGAGAAAGAGATCTCCGTTTGCCATCTGGTATTTCCACCCACTCAATCTTTCTGCAAAACAGTTGCTAACTACACATCGTTCTCTTAAAACAATTGCGTGTCGCCTTTTCTAAGAACTTCATGCATTAGAATACAAACAGATCCAATGTCCTGTGAACGGGAAGATCCTTTCACACAATATGCATCTGTACATTGTCTACATCTCTCATGAGTTAGGGTCACACGAGCCAATCCCTGACCAAAAGCTGACTTTGGGCGAGAGGCGAGGTACATCCTGAATCTACATCTACAAATCGATACAATTTGAATCTAAATTCAAACCTTGGTGGTGGTTTTGCAGGTGTATGGGATTGGTGGGGCAACTAGGTGGAGGTAATTGAGTTCACCTCCATTGTAGGAAACCCAAATTTCGAGAGTCAGGAGAGTCTTCTGAGCAGAAGTCATTCTTTCCATGTTTCTCACTAAATACAAGAAGTTCACTCACTCACTCATCTTCTGCTGCTGCTTAAGGAGCTAATCCCAGCTGATTTCAGGTGAGAGGCGGGGTACAACCCTGAGCAGGTCGCCAATCCACCGAAGGGTGACACACAGAGACAGACAACCATTCACACCTACGGCCAATTTAGTGTAGCCAATCAATCTAATCCCCTCTGTGCATGTCTTTGGACAGTGGGAGGAAACCAGAGTACCCGGAGGAAACCCACATGGACACAGAGAACATGCAAACTCCACACAGAAAGGCACCCAGGTCGACCCCGGGGATCGAACCCAGGACCTTCTTGCTGTGAGGAGACAGTGCTAACCACCACACCACCGTGCCGCCACAATATAACAAGCTGTATTTTTTTAAATGAATTTCAAGATACAGATTCCTGCAACTTGTCTGAAATATTCAGGTTATCCCCCTCCATTAGACCTGAGTAATTAATGAACAGGATAACGTAGCCCAATGTTTAAAAGTCTGCAGTTCTCTTTCCATATCTGCTTTAAACCGAATTACTAATGGATAAACCAATTAGGCTAGACAAATCTCCAATCCAAAATAACAGGGATGGTTAAAGCAAATGAAGACGCAGATGTCATAATCCCACAAGGAAATGTACCCATGAAGTCATGTAAATCAAACCCTGGTTAATTATCTGCACACATTAGCAGTAGTGTTGACATCGGGCTAGACGTGACTTGTCTAATGTTAAGAAAGGGGGGAAAAAATAACAGTGTTTCAACCTCCTGCAGTCTGTCACCTCATAAACACCCAGCAGTGAATGTGTTTTTGTGTGTCTATGTAAGCTAATGGTAATAATCTCAGCAGGGAGGATAACTTTGGTTTAAAGCAAGCAAACTGGCTAATTAGGAAGATAGTCCTGGCAGAAACAGGAGCTCTGATGCTGTGCCTCTAACAGCCACGCAATCAAGGACAAAAGGACAACTCTGCTTTTCCAAAGTCCCCTACCAAGGGCAGAGCATCCCCCGACACAGCTACACTGTGTGTGTGTGTGTGTGTGTGTGTGTGTGTGTGTGTGTGTGTGTGTGTGTGTGTGTGTAGATTTCTGGAAGTGTGTGTGGGTTGGAGCAGCAGCTGTACTGTTGCTATTAATATCGCTCAAGTCTAAATGCACCTATCCTTCTCAGTGTATGAGCTGCTGGAGTTCAGAAAGTGGCACGTGTGCTACAGAGGTCACAACCAATACATGAGTATTAAATATTCAAGGCGCTATGTTTAGACCGAGTCCTGATTGGAAGGGCTTTTGTGGGAAGTGTTTAGTGTAGCCTGAGCAAGAGCAGACAGAAATGAACAAGTGCCCTTTCAAACAAGTGTGTATTCATACTGCACACCAGCTACACCTCAGACGCAAGATGTTATGGATGAGAAGTGTACAGGATATGTCACTAGCGATTTCATGCTTATAATCTACATATTAAAGGGGGGGAAATACAGAAATAATAATATTATAATACAAGTACAATTATAATACCATAAATAATAATAATACAAAAATACAGAAAAATACATGCGCTAAGCTTATCTATAATGGGATAAAAATGGAAAATCTATTTACTTGAAATTCACTGATAGATAGACATCAGGTCTTAAGGTCAGTCCTTTTTGGAACAATACAGTAAAAAGAAATGTATTTGGTGATACCCGTAGCACACTTTTCTGGCCACAGGATTCAGAATCCTCAAGGATTCTAATCTGTTTGTGTGCGTATTGGCACCGCTTTCCGAAGTTAAAGCAAGCTTGAAAATCGTGATTTGTTAAGCTTTTAGAGCAAGACATTATCACTTAAAAGTATGTTTTAGAAGGTTTATTAAAAGTTTTTTTTGTAAAGTAAAGAAAAAAACCAACGTTTGTTCTTGGACAAATTTAGCGCACATTTCAGACTCTCTTTCAAAAGCTGGTCTTGCTTTTAAGAGATAAATGAGTTGCATTTTTATTTTGACAACTTGCCAATGCATAACCACAACTTCTTCCCTCCGAAAAAGTGGTCGCATCTTCTGAGAGGACGAATCATGCAAATTTAGAGCTTAATTTAAAAAGACATTTGACTGAAGGATTCCTAAAAGCATTCTACAAAAAATATGTTTTGCATAAACGTTTATGGATGGAGCAGCCCTTAGGCTTTCATTACAACTGAGTTTGGCTAAATGGTTTTTGTTGCTTTTTTCGCAGCAAGTCATAAATCTTGTCTGTGGTTCTCACACATACATTACAGATTTGGTGGAAAGAGATTAGGTGGGAAAATGCAGGAGTATTCCTTTAATGTAAGTACACGGCATGGATATTGGAACCTTCGAAAAATACCAGCGCATCCTCACCATTCTCGTAGTTTCCTCCCGCCAAGAAGGTGAAGTTTATTTGTCTTTCTGTTTGCCTGTAGGCAGGATTGTGCAACACCTACCAACCTGATTTCCATGAAACTTGCTGGAAGGGTGTAGCACGGGCCAAAGAAGACGCATTTTAAATTTTGGAGTGGATCCAAGTCATGGGTGGATCCACACATTTATTTCACCACTTTCACTAATGTGATATATGGCAGTCTCTGCTCAACAATGCTATATATCTTATGGTTAACGGTGGCACTCAGTGGTTCTGCCACTCAGTGGGTGTAACTGCAGTGCCGTCTGCCTACGCTGATGTCATGTGCATACCCTAAAACATTGTGATAAAGGAAAATTTATTTAAAGTCTCTGTGAACAGATAACCTGCGGCACTAGAGAAACCTCCATACTGAACACTTCATTTATACATTTTGCAATTGTGTGAGCTGATTTAAATTATTGTGTCAAATGTTAAGCTGTTGTTTGACAGGATACTGTATTTGTAGAGCTTAGTGATTACGTGTTTTTACCAAAGATTGTACAAAAGTTTTAAGCTATTTTGGAGTTTCGGCACTGGGCATTCAGGTGCTACTGACCTAGAGAGGCTTTTGTTGTTGATCGTCGAGTCTAATGGTGGGAAGCCTCTATGTAGCCAGATTGGAGCGGCCATCATATATGCAGACATATAAAGTGGATACTGTTGCAGATTTGCATATCATAGAAGAGTCGACCATTTCCTTTGGGGGAGGTCTGCGTTCTATGAGTGGCCTTCTATTGGGCAGGCATGATTTGGCTTGCGTTAAGATTAGAAGTTGTATGTTTGATTTGCCAGTTTGTTTCTGATGGGGTTTTTAGCTAAGTCAGATCTAAGACTTCACTTCAGCAGGAGACATTTGGTATGTCTCTCTTTCTCTTTCTGTCTCTCTCTCTTTCTCTCTTTTTCTTAAAGCCTGGACATGAGATGCTTTGGGCCAGAGTCTCTTCCGGTGGCTCCTAGGGCATTGCCAGCCCCTTTTTTGTGGTTACAATGATCCCCACCCTGAGTGCCAGTCTGTGTCTGGAACCTCTTGGGTTTCAGATCTGTTGTTTGTTTTAGGACATCACCAAGACAGACTTAGAGCACAGGCACACATGCATGCAAGGAAGTGGTTCGTGTCAGTCAGTGTGGCATCCATTCATCATGTCTACCAGTGGAGAATCATTTACAATTATTTTTGTCATCTCTGCCAACATGCTGTCACACTGGAAACATTTCACATCATTTACAAACTTCCTGCACAGAAGGATTTAAGGTCTCTTTTATTTCAGTTGCTAACAAGCATTTTCCCCCCTGCGCAAAGCTCAATTTTTCAAAAATGGTCACAAAGCTCGACGCAGATGCTGTAAAGACATTCGTTGTTTTTATTGCTTTTTCTCCCCCAGTCACTACCACACAAATTCCCCTACCTTAAACACAATTCCGCAAAACATGTTTTATCCTAACAATATTTTTAGAAAAATCCATAGCCATCATTCACCTGATTCACACAAACTGCAAGATCTTCTAAACGTATTTTTTCTCCCAATGTACTATAAACTGTCATGCACCATACAACACCACAGCCTGTACAATGCAACACTTTACTAAGCATGTCATTTAGTTAAACAATGGTTCGCACCTATTTATAAAAGAAAAGCAGGATTTTAAAAATTCTCTACATATCTAAAACATGACTCAGGGAAGCACTTTGCGATGTTTAGTGAAATGGAAAATAATTATTCAAGAGCCACAGGGAGAGGCAGAGGTAGAGGTAGAGGAAGGGTGCAGATGAAAGGACGAAGCCTAGGAAATAGTACACAATGTTTCACAGAAGACACACTTCCACCAATTATAAAGCATGTCCTCATTCATGACATAACAATAAGAGAACGAGGACAAAGTGCACAGCCAAACATCAGCCAGCACTGTATATCACTTCAATACTTAGGATGTTCAGGCAGGACTCTCTATCTTGGGTATTTCAATATGTACCTGCTGGAGAAACATTTGAATACTAAACATTGCGGTTTGCTTGCTCTCCCCATGTCTGCATGGGTTTACTCTGGGTACTCCGGTTTCCTCCCACAGTCTAAAGAAATGCACAGAGGGGATTAGGCTAATTGGTTACTCTAAGGTGTGAATGTGAGTGTGAATGGTTGTCTGTCTCTGTGTGTCGCCCTGCAGTGGATTGGTGTCCTGCCCAGTGTGTACCCTGCCTCCTGCCCGAAGTCAGCTGGGATTGGCTCCAGCTTCCCCCCTGCGACCCTGAACAGGATTAAGCGGCAGAAGTTGAGTGAGTGAGTGAGTGAGTGAGTGAACACTATGGTTTAATACTTTCTAAATATCTATGTTTGAGTTACTTTTTTTTATTTTTTTAAACTATTATTTGTGTTTTTTAAAACATAAATTTAACCAACCTGCTTAATTAGTTTTTTGCATTGTGCATATATTTGACACATTACCAATATTATCACTGGATTGCAATATGTTTGTTTTGAAGACAAACTTTCATTATGAGCAATGTTTTTAATTTATACAAACACAATTTCTAAAATTCATTAAGCACTACTGTTGATCCTCGCATTAACGGACTAATGTGGGGGAGATGTTGTCCGTTGACTTGAGTAGTCCGATGATATGAAGTGTTTTAGTATGGGGGGTTAAAGTAATGGAAATCCAAGGATGAACACCACTAAGGTCCATAAAAGTGCTACCCAAGTACTGTACACATGACAAGCAGCATAACGACCAACATAAATAGGGAAGTACATGGAGGTGAAAAACACCAAATAATCGCCGAAAAAACAGTATAGCTTCACGACGACCACAGCTCAACCGACGCTTGGAAGCAGCCGGTAGCACACACACCAAGGCCACCTAGCGGACAATTGCTGAACTACTGGACTCAGTTCGCAACACTCAGGATTTTTAAACTTTCGTACCGGATATTCTGGCTAATGGATTATGTATTCAGCTCAGCAGATTTTGTCCGTTGCATCCGAAATCCATTAATGCGGCGTCCGTAGATGAGAGCTTCAGCTGTACTAAGTTTGTCTCTATACTCTCTGTACTTCTCTCTGTACAAACATAGCTTAATCCAACATCTTAAAGGTCCACTGTGTAGGATTTAGGGGGATCTATTTGCAGGAATGGGATATAGTATTCATAAATATCTTTTCATTAGTGCATAATTACCTGTAACTACAAATTGTCATGCTAACTTGTTACCTGGTAAGAATGGTAATCAGGTTCTTCATGGGAGCAACCTTTTACCATATTTGTGTTCTCCCTTTACACTCAGCAGGTCCACCACGATCCCGACTAGCAGTTAATGAGGATTAAAATGAAAATGAATGAATAAATTACTATTCTTATTTAGCTTTATTTTGTTCTTCACTGTGTTGTTGTGGTGTTGCTCATTCCATTTGTGAGCACAAACTAATTACCAAAGACACATTTATCCTAATGGAGTATGAAGCCATCTCTTTGCCTCTTAACTTAATTTTATTCTTATTATCTAAATGATTTATTTTCTGATGTGCAACATTTTTTTTATTAGGCTGTTAATCTGACCAGCATGACAGTATAGGGAATATTATGGGAGCTGATGGTGTGTAGAAGCTCCTCATCCTTTCTCAGTGGATATTCATTAAAATTATACTCATAACTCTTGCTGCATTTCAGTGTTGAAATGCCACCAAAGCATTCTGCATGATGATGATAAGTAATAAAAAGTAGCTGACAGTCCATTTGAAATCTTATATATCTATTAGATATCTCCAGGCAATATGAATGAATTTGGCTGAACTAATGGACCTGATGTAACTCAGTACCTTGGGCTGTATTAGCTGGTTCTATAAACATGAATCATCCACAAAGGCGGGCTCTACACATGCACTGTTCTGTATGCTGCCTTATTTCCTGTGTCAACCTGTAGGGTAAAAAAACATATGAAAGTTTTTATCTCTAGAGACTTCTGTTTTGCAGGATTTTCCCTGAGGCGAAAGTCCTCAGTGACTTCATACACACTCACCAGCCACTTTAATAGGAGTACACCTGTTCATTCATGTATAACATATGTTATTAGCCAATCACATAACAGAAGCACCCTGGATAAAATTACGCATATATGTGTCAGGTTTCAGATAATATTCACATCAAATATCAGAATCGAGGGAAAAATCGACCTCAGTGACTATGAGCTTAATATTGATTGGCTGATTTGATAATTGTATGTACGAACAGAAGTACAGCTATTGCTATTAAAATTAATGATTTTCAGTAGAAACCTCCACAAAGTCACATTATGTGCTAAGATCTCCCAAGAGGTTCATTTGAGTGTACTAAATCTTAAACCAGATCACCACTAGCACACCAATAGCATACTAATGGAGCGATGTATTACTCTGCTTACTTTTCATACAATATCATGTGGAAGTTCATTTGGAAAGAGGTCCAATGGCATATACATTTGCTATGCTGTTTAAAAGAGGTACGATTTTAGGAAACAAAGGGTACCTGATATTTTTTCCTGTTTTTGTCCTATCATCAGGTTGAATACTTGTGATGATACAGCCAACTGTAGCCCGGAGTGTAATGCTATGTCTCAATCCAGATACATCCTTTAGTACACTTCCATGTAGTACACTGCGCTCCATGTATTAATTGTGTAGTCGTATTTTCTCAGATCAAACATGGCAAGTTGTGCACCTACTGAACTTGATGATCCCAACATTTAACCACAACTGTTGCATTACCTGCATCAACTGATAAATTAATGCAATAAACATATCTAACAACAATAACTTACATTTGTATGGCATGGTGTTCACAACAATTCCAGCCAGTGCAGTTTAAAAACAGGTTGGGGGTCTGTCATCTTTTGCTACAAAGTTAAGATGATAACCATTGAGAGAAAAGTCCAGCATTTCACACTCAACTTTTTGACCATTATGAATACACCATCTGGGTGCTCATAGTGCGCTGCATGTTTCCATAATTGTCAGTGTGAATGCCCATAATAGCAAGTGCAAGAACAGAAGAATGCAAATTTAGATACAGTGTAAAATACAGTTCTCTCTCATCTGTCAGTCAAAGCAACACTAATCAGTTGTGGGTATCTGTGAGCTCATGTATGTGGAAGAGGGCAATAAGTGGGGGAAACTAGCTAGTTTGTGGATATACAGATATGCGGATCTGTGGATGATCCTCTGTGGTGACCCTGAACGGGAGCAGCTGAAAGAAGAAGAAGAAGACATAGAACAAAAAAATTAAAGCAAGACATGAAACAAGGAATAAGAACATGCAAATATATGGAATAAAAAGAGGAAATATACAGGTGCTTCCCAAGTTATGATGGCCTGATGATTTTTCAAAATTATGCTGACGATTGTGATGCGCTAAAAATTGTAAAATATTTAGAAAATATTTAACAGTCACGGGCAGGCTACACTGGCAGGCCAGTGTAACACCGTATGACATACGCGGACGTTCGGACAATGCCCAGAAGTACGCAGACGATGCCTGGATCACCACAGATGATCCACCACAGATGCCTCACTCTCTCCCGCAACTCACAGAGTTACCTTGTGTATCGGTGTACTGTATAGTGCATTACCGCAGGTTTTTTGTGTGCTTCAAGAGCTAATTTTATAACTCGATTTCTGGAGAAGTTGGGATATTTTCTAAATTTGAATAAAATGAAAACAAAAAGACTTTCAAATCACATGAGCCAATATTTTATTCACAACAGAACATAGATA
>JAQMCW010000004.1:11679156-11690229 GCA_030068335.1 Chrysichthys cranchii
GCTCATTTAGTGGATAAAGGTGTACAATTTCACAGCTTTAACATTTGTTATGTTATCTATGTTCTGTTGTGAATAAAATATTGGCTCATGTAATTTAGTTTTCAAAAGTCTTTTAGTCTTCATTTTATTCAACTTTAAAGAATGTCCCAACTTTCCTGGAATTCGGGTTGTAATTCAAAAGCACGTCTTTTACAGGAAAAGACTCCTGGGTAGGCTAGGCTAAGATAGGCTGAGATACCTAAGCTAGGCTAAGTGGTTAAACACAACGGTTCGACATACGATATTTTCGACTTACGATGGGTGTGGCGGAACGCATCTCCATCATAACCTGAGGACTACCTGCATATATAATGTGATTAACTTGTATCGAGAAACAAATAGAATAGATAATACAGGAAAGGGGAAAAAGGAAAGGAAAACCAAATCAAAGCAAACAATAAAAGCATGTGCTCAGAATTGATAGGAAGAGAGTGCTGCGTGTGTGGCATGAAGGATATGCATGTTATATAAAAAGGTGGTTTGTCCAACAAATGTCCAACAGTGCTAAACATGATACCATTAACAGTACACAGTGCAATCACTGCATACCATTGTGCACATCACTCGCCGTCAAGTCAACCGATACTTTTTAAACACTAACAAATTCCATAAAATTATACACATATTGCAAACACATATATTGTGAACAAAATGAAACACCACCTTCAAATCCAATCACAGTCTTCTCAACATGTTCACATAAAAATACCATACGTGCACACACACACACACACACACACACACACACACACACACACACAAAACTTGATTTTCTACAACAAACCATGCATTTCACATGGCAGGGAATAAATGAATACCATATTATAAAGGAAATATGTAAAGAAACACAAAGAATTTGGTATAAAAAAGCATTCTTGAGTCTCTCAAAAATGACTCTTCATGTGTCCTTTCCCCCCAAATTGTCATTTTTGTCTTTGTAAAAAAGAAATGAATTTTTTTTAAACCCATATATTAATATAAAGTGTGTGTGTGTGTGTGTGTACTACTCCTGAGTTCTGAGTTCAGTATTGTACACTTGTGTAGCTAGCGTTGCACTCTTGAGCATTTGTGGAGTTATCACAGAATTGTAATACTGGCTGTCACTGTTTAATTTCACTGCAGTTGTGTGTCCCTGTCCCCATACGTTACGCCTACACATTTTACAAAATGCATAATGTTTCCCTAAATGTGACTTCGCTCTGCAAAGTGTATGTGTGTAGGACTGGTGTCCTCAGGCTTGTAGAAGGTAATATCATGTAGCAGCCCAATGTGACAGTAGCACAGAGTGAAATATGTGGGTCATCCAGATTGATGTCAGTGTAATAGGTAGAAATGACCTGCACCGTCTGACACTCAAACTGTCACACACACACACACACACACACACACACACACACACACACACACACACACACACACACACACACACACACACACTATTTAGTGTTGCCACTATTGCCACAAATGCCACTACTGTTCCACAAACACTGCATACAAAACGCTCCACACTAAGTATCCATGTTTGCAAAACAGTTATTTAACAAGTTCATATTTCATATAAAAAACTACAGTGACTTTTTGATTATTTTTATGCAAACAACATAGATGCATGTGCATTTTTTCTAGCACAACACAGAGCTGTATAAAGTTCAACTCGTTTCAACATAATCCTTTGACATTCACAGAGTACCCCAACTACGGATCATGAAAAGAAAACAACAAGAACAACAAAAACAACGCACAATCACCTCTTTCATTTTATTCATTTATTTTAAAAAATAATATTAGAAATAGTTAGAAATTTAGCTTGTTACAAATAAACAGATTCTGTGGTATTATTTTATTTAAATGTTACGGGGAGCTACATTCAGTCAAGTCACATTTAAATTTTTATGCGCTGTCTTTTGGCCCTGTGGTGGACTGGCGACCTGCCTGGGGTGTGCCCCACCTCTTGCCTGATATCAGCTGGGATTGGCTCCAGCTTCCCACCACGATCCTGTACAGGATTAAGCGGCTGAAGATGAGTGAGTGAAGATGAGAGATGTGCTGTCTTTTTCATTACCCTGACAAGCTACATGAGCATAGCAGTAAAAATACAATTAATCAAAATGAAACAAATTTCCTGTTCCATCTACCTCCACTACACAAATGAGCATCATATCTAAAATTCCTACAGAAAGGAATTGTGCACCAGTCTTTTGTACTTTCTAGATTAGTAAACACTTTTCAAGCTTAGAGGTTACAATTTGGAGACTCCCATGACAACAATCCAGATGACAGCAGAAAGTTTTAAGAGAGACACAACTTATAAATGTGTTTCATGCCACCATGTATATAATTGCTAAACCTTTTACAGTTCAACTTGGAAATCTTTATGCATATACATACCGGTATATATTATTCATATAATAAAACCTTATAATGTTATAGCAGTCCTCTATTATAAATCTGGAATAAAGAAAATTGGGTGGTCAAGGGTTGAGGAAAATTCATAAAGTCCATTTGGAGTCGAAATTTGTCCAGAAAATTTAGGAACCCCTGGCATAAATTCTCATAGCTAAATGTCCTAAATGTCCTAATAGGCATATAATAGGAACAAGTGTTAATGTTAGCTGGGATAGCAAAGCAAACAACACACTGCATTTTGCTCGTTTTTTCACACAACTCTCTGAGTATATAAAAAGAATCACCTTTGAGTGCTCTGGAGCCTGAGCAAACAATGGGCAAGAAGTGTCTGGAGAAAGAGTGGTCCGGAGAAGAGGTGTAGAAATAAAAGATTGTAGTGTATTTGGGGGCGGTAAAGGACAGGAGGCAAGAATGAAAGGAAAGGTGTACAAGATGGTGGTGAGACCAGCAATGTTGTATGGCCTAGAGACAGTGGTGCTGATGAAAAGTCAAGAGAAAGAGCTCGAGGTGGCAGAAATGAAAATCCTGAGGTTCTCTTTGGGAAGGACAAGAATGGATAGGATCAGAAATGAGTCCATCAGAGGTACAGCGCATGTTAGATATTTTGAGGATAAAGTTTGAGAGGCCAGACTGAGATGGTTTGGACATGTACAGAGGACTGATAGTGAATATATCAGTAGAAGGATGCTGAGGTTGGAACCACCAGGCAGGAGACCTAGAGGAAGACCAAAGAGGAGATTTATGGATGTAGTGAAAGAGGACATGAAGTTAGCTGGTGTGAGAAAAGAGGATGCAGAGAATAGAGTTAGATGGAGACAGATGATTTGCTGTGGCGACCCATGAAGGGCAGGAGGCAGAGTAGGATGACAGTGCAGATAAAGAGCTTCAAAATAATGAACAAATTGACGAATATATGCGAAACTAAGCCAAACCTTTATCAAGAAATAACTATTTTTTCTGTTTGCAATTTACCATAATGAAATCTTATCTTTTTAGTCTGGGATTGACTTTGCGTTCGGACCACCGCTGAAATATTTTATGACAGTTCCAAATGCTTGTTCATGGGTGGTTATTACACACATACAGTGTAGCTGATTATGTGTGTACAATGTCCCTGTTTGTGCAGTGTTTAATCACATTTTATTGGCTCCCAGCTGCTTTGGTGAGAAACAGGATTAGCCAGTTGGGATAATCCATTTTGCCCATTCCTGTTTGAAAGCTACAAGCCAGTTAGCGACACTCTGAGCATCGGGAAATTGAGGTAACTTCCAGTGATGTACTTGAAGGTTCCCTTGAGGAGGAAAGAAAATGGTAGATCTGGTTTTAAAAGATAACTTTTTCCCGCCACAGTGTAACTGTCATTGCATTATTTTATGGTAACATGGCAATAATGGTTGACACAAAATTGTGCCTTAAATCGTGAAATTAAGAAGTCGATGCAATAAGAGTATGGCATCCACCCATATGCATGAGTGTGTTGCACTTATCAACATAATTATACAGAGCATGCAGTGACTTTATTAAATACATTTCCCCCTGAATTTAGGCTAATTCCTGCCTACATCACTACTCCAAAGCCACAAGTAGAGATCCCTCTGTGTGCTTATAGTTAGATGGTGGTGGTGGTCCAAATAATTCATTTTCTGAAATTTGATTAACATATATTTAATTTAGTTTGGTGTGTTTGTATGTTTCTGGTTATTTGGAAGGGTTGGTTGAGGTGTGCACAGGCACCTTTTTATCTAAGCTAATATTTTCTAGGAAAATTATGGAAATATAAAACACGTGCTATTTTGCTAACATGTGCTATTTGACATTTTGTGAAAATTGAAAGGTAGAACCTATTTGCACCTAGGTAAAAGTGAAAGTGCATCCTATTTGCACCCAATTTAGTCATTACCAATCTGAGGACTAACACTTATTAGTACATTTGGCAACTGGATAGCTAATGTTAGGTTGCTTGCAGCAAAGATAGTTAATTTTTTTAATTTTATAATAGGTAGCCTAATTTTGTCTAGTTTTCTACTGACCTTGACTACTGGCTAACAGAATGTAATATTACAATTATGTAAACCAGTAGTGAAGCTTGCTAAGAAGCTAGCTAACTACAGGAATTTAATGCTAGGTCGTACTTGGTTTTAATTACATGATATACCTCTTAGGCCACGAATAGCTAGCTGGTATGCAAACCTGAATAATGCTGGAAACATATTACATTAGCATATTATATTAGCTAAGATAACTACTGAGGTGTCAATATTAGTGTGGTGCTAAGTAGGTTTCAGGCTAGCTTAGATAATGTTGCTAAATGTGCTTGCCAATTGCGCATTTTTTGTTGTTGTTGTTTCAGGGTGCAGAAGGATGTAGTGTTTGACCATTTCTCTTTTCCAGCCTAGTGCAAATGGACACTTTGTTGAATGAATGTCTGGAGTTTAGCCATGAAATTCGTCTTCCAGATTAGTTACAGAGGCTCACTCAGCAGCCAGATGGTAGGATCAAGCAACTCTGGTAAAGAATGGCGTTGGGCCAGGTTATTTAGTCTTTGTTATTCACATACAGTACTTGAGCGTAAGTAATTGCTACAAGGGTGAATCTTGGCTTGTCACTTGAAAACCTGTGCTACACTCTCACGGTATGAATCCAGATGAGCCATTTTCACAAAAATCGGACGCACACATACACAGGGTGAAATGATTTTAGCCGATTGTTTACCACAGTAACGCCAGCGTTATTATCATGTTCACTCACAATGGAAATTTTTTTCATCTCATCATTTTTAGCAGTACTAACAGCAAAACATTGAAGTCATGTCCAGAATTGTTGGTGAATACACACTAGCAATATAGGGTAACTCTAGTGACCTTGATTTGCAAAATAAATATAAAAAACATTATTTGAATATAAAGTCTTGTAATCTTGTAATATAAAGTCTTGATGATGGATAGCTAGTTATGCAATGAATTGATATTGGGTATATATTATTTCATTTTTGCCATATTTCAAAAACTGTAAAATTGTGGCTAGGTGAAAAAGTTAGTAAAACTATGATCACTGATAGCATCCTCTTGCTAATGTGAGCTAGCTGTATTCCTAGTTAATATCAAGAATGCTAAATGTTTTTGCACATGTAGTCAACCAATTTGATTGACAGCAAGGTAAATAAGTGAAGAGGATGGAAGAACCACAAACAGTGATGCTGCCTCAAGTTGTTCCTTTGATTTCCACTGCAGTTTGGAGTTTTTCCGTAACATATCTCATTGTCTCATTGTGTGTGATTCCATTCCGCTTTTTTTCCCATGGAATTTTTGTTATTGTTTTAGATGAAGTAAAGTTACCCCACAAAAGCTTCCTCCAGCAGCAAAAACCCCCAAGAGGGGTAAGGGCCCCTTTGTTCCTTGAGATCAAAAAAAGCTATATTAGCTACATAACAACAATATGAGGTTAGTGAGATGTACAAAAGTGCCTTCCTTCTTTGATTAACAGAGAAATAAACCAGCACTGCTTTCATAAATCTATCATAATCGTATGTGGCATTTGTGGCATGGCTGTGAGATAATGCCATGGCTTGTTAAACCGTGTTCTGTGCGCTGAGAGAACTCAACCTGACCGTATTAACTAAGATTTTTCCTGCTATTGCAGCTAAGGGATTAGAAAAGGCATTTCAGTAATCAGTGGTCTTGTTTCTGTTCACTGAAAGGATATGATTAAATCTCAGGTTGCCAGGCTCGTTGCTCTGTATTCTGATTGGCTTCCTTTTCCTTTCACTGTTTCTGTGTTCTGCTCTGATCGGCAAGCAGAAAGAGGTGCCGACAGGCTGGGAAGTAAACAGATTTCAGTATAACACGTTATATCCTTATCGTAGAAACACCATAAGCATCAGGATTTATGGCCTGTTGTCATACCTGATGAAAACACATTTAAACAAGCCTATCAGAGTTCAATATACTGGATATGTTGCTGGCTTTATGACTGACGCATCCAAAACTCGAGGCTGACACCCACCAAATGTACGCAAAAATCACCACTGAGGTGTGATATACCTTTATGGTACTTCTCATAGAAAGGTAACATTTTATAGTCTATATACAGTATTACAAGTATGCACCTCTTACAGAGTATACACATTTTCTTCAACTCAGCTTCACCAGTGGATACTGTATGGCCAAAAGTTTGGGGACACCTGACCAATCACATCCTATTCCAGATTTAGTTCTCCCTTTGCTGTTATAATAACCTCCTCTCTTCTGGGAATGTGGTTGTGGCGATTTGCTCATTCAGCCACAGGAGTATTAGTGAGGACAGGCACTGATGTCAGGTGAGGAGGCCTGGTGGGCAGTCATCTTTCCAGTTCCTCCCAAAGGTGTTCAGTGGGGTTGAGTTCAGGGCTCTGTGCCAGACACTTGAGTTCTTCCACCCCAACCTTGGCAAACCATGTCATCATGGATGTTGCTTTAGACACAGGGGCATTGTCATGCTGGGACAGGTTTGGGCTTCTCCAATGAAGGGAAATTGCAAGTCTATGGTGTACAGTTCTATGCTTCAAACTTTGTGCCAACAGCTTTGAGGATGAACTACATATGGGATTGAGGTACCAAGTGGTACCTTGGTATTCAATGCTAATTGGTTCCAGCGGTGACGTTAAATGCCAATTTCTTCGAATACCAAATAATTTTCTTCATAAGAAATAATGTAATTGGTTCCCTGCCTCCCAAAATTCCCTATAATGTACCCTATTTTTTGGACGTTTCACTCATAATTGACAATCCTATTAAACATAAACATAAACTAACCCTACTAAAAATACTCGACAAAACTTTTAATTAACATTTGGTTCGGATTATCTTCGAAATATTGAAATTTGTTGAAATCCGTGGAAATCGTGAAAAATCCTGAAAAAACATTAAAACGTTTGTCGAGTCGAATACCGCGCCGATGTCGATTTCCGAGGAAAAAAAATCCGACGAAACTGCATCAAATACTAATTTCATCAAACATTGAGGACGTCGAATACTAAGGTACCACTACAGTAGCAGTAAGTTACAGTTTATAGTGATATTTTGATGATGTGTTATTTTGGCTGAAAGCTGACCGAGTACTAAATTTGGAAAATATATAGCCACAGTGACTGGTGAGATATAATATAACTGGACACAGCAATGCTAGAACATTTCTAGCATGATGTTTCATATTAAAACATACTTTATGCAAATTATGCAAATGCAAATTGCAGTGCTTATCTTATCTAACCTTGCTACTAGTGAATGTAATATGAAGGATCTAATGAAAATGAAAGCACCACTTGTCCTGCCTACAGAGCGAATGGGGAACGTTAACAGTCCATGCAAGCATCAGTCACAGTTTCAGGTTAAACAAATTGACTAACTCAGGATTGGATCAATTGCGAAATTGGAACAAGAGGTTGCTATATCACATCATCATATATCACATCATTTAAAAGAATGGATCATCTTTCAGCAGCCCTTATACATGCTTGATGCATAGTGCTAAGCACTGCACAGAGAAGCAATAAGTGCATAATAAGGTGGGAGTGTGGAAAGGTGTGAAATTACAGGGAGTTTTGTACTCTTCACAGAAACTATTTATTGAAGCTGAACTTTTCTTACAAGCCCACGTATTGATGTGAGCACAGAAGGAAGGATCCCAGTGACCCTTTATGTCCTTATGGCAGGACAGGTCACTCAGTGTCTGTATGTAATTGGAGCCTGGCAACACGTCAGTGCTCTCCTTATGCAATTAGCACGTCACACTATCATGGAAAAACAGTAATTATTCGTAGTGGGTTTCCAGTGTATGGGAGAAAGAAAAGAAGAGAGACAAAGAGTGAAAATAAAGTGTAACCACTTCATTTAATACATCAGTACTAAACTCTAGCTTTCAGGATACAGTAGTGTAGCAGAGTCTATACTATAATTATTCCCTCCCTGGATTTGCCTTTTCTGTCAAAGTCAGTAAAATGTTAATGGCAAAAGGTGTCAGGAGTAATAATTTAAAGCTCGCCATTAGCACCGTGGTGACTTAATGCCAGGGAATAAAGTGAGCTTACAAATTTCATAGGACAATGTAATCTATTGGAGAGAAAAACAAAACCTTGAAAGTCAAACCTCATTAAAGTTTTACCCTACAACCGTGTTTCCTATTAGAGAGCGTTCCAAGTGGAGCATGCTCAATTAGTAAAGAATGCTTAACTATCTACCCTTGAAGAGCCATTTTCATATTTTTTAAATACTTGTCAAATATCTTCAGTGCACAGTGTGTTTCCCGACATATCAAGCATCACGTGGTTTTGCTTTGGTTCTGGTCCTGTTTCCACCTCATCACAGCACTGGCTCAAAGATCATAGCCCTGATTTTTTTATTATTTTTTTTAGTCTATTTTTTCCCCTCATGTTCCTTTGTCTTGCTGCGAGTCTTATTCTTTCAGACTGTGTTTCTGAGCCGTATAGTAGACCTTGACTGCCGCACAAGTTACAGATGAACAGTAATAATTCATTGGCTAAAGTGTTTTAGATTACTGAAGCTCAGATCGACAACCTTAAAGCGTTTGCCACTGGTGTAATACCATCAAGGAGTACATATCATAGCACTTTCCCACCAGACTGGGTGTGGCTACTTATCTCAATCCAAATCATTGTTTATTTATTACATAACAGTATTTAAGAGGTTTTGAGTAGAATTTGGACACAAGACGAACTAGAAAAATGTTGAAACGATTTCTTTTCTCCTTGACCTACCTGAACTCCATGGCTCATTCTAGTGATCTAATCTTCTACTATTGCTTCCGGTGTACTTTGTACAGTGCGTTTTTTTTTTTTTTTTTAACAGAATGGAGTGACCATTTAACACAACTTGAGCCTTTAGTTGCACTGTGTTTAGTAAGAATGTTTATTCCAAAATCAATACTTTGATACAGAAATAGTCATTTAATCATATGGATTTACCAGACAATCAGTACTGCAATCATGCTTTCTCTGATTAATCACCGAATAGCAAAAAGTACAATATGTTTTTTTTTCCCCCTACATGAATCTGTGCAAAGAGAATATACACTAGAAAGCAATTCTACACTGACACAAAATATAGAACAATTCATATCTGAAGGCATTGCACGATTCCAAGAATTCGGTGAGAGATTAAGGCCATTTTGTACAGATATTTTGACATTTTTAAACCCCCCCGCAAAAAACACTCTATTAATAACAAAAAGAACTAGTGCATCTCCTGTAAAACTGTACATGCAAACATAGTGCACATTATATAATAAGATATGACAAGCATACAATATATTTGGATATTTTCAGTAAACAAGAGTTCATGTGAATGAAATCACACCTCTGATGAATCTGGTCAGATTTGTCCATCATCACCACCACTCATGCACACCACACATATACACCCATACCCATACACACCTACACACATAAACACATACGCCGTAGTGTGGTTGAGCTTGGCGAAGCTGTGGTGTTGCAAACCATGGTTGGACTGAGGAGCAGAGAAAAGGAGCTGCCAAGGAGCAAAAGTCTCAGCTGGTACTCCTGATGTTAAGTGTTTGCAACATGCATAGACACAGACACACATGCATGCGTGCACACGCACACATGCACATGACAAACATCATTCCTCTGAACTCTAACGGCCTGTAGTTTAGATAAGATTTGTATTCACGAAGCCTTTGAAAAGCGTTGTGTACGACGGTAAATCAGTTGTTCACTGTATAAATTCCTGATTGCAATTCATGGCATATCGGCCATTGAATTCATATTACTAACTCACGTGAGAAAGTAGTCCTGTTCACAGAGGCA
Source organism: Chrysichthys cranchii (assembly GCA_030068335.1). Taxonomy (NCBI): domain Eukaryota; kingdom Metazoa; phylum Chordata; class Actinopteri; order Siluriformes; family Claroteidae; genus Chrysichthys; species Chrysichthys cranchii. The sequence continues at coordinate 11,689,424 of JAQMCW010000004.1, forward strand.
GCGAGCTACATGAGAGATTGTAGAACCAGACGACCTGCGGCTGTTACCCAAAACACTCAGCTACACTAGCTATGCTAGTCTGAGATTACAGACCAGATTAAAGGAAATACCTAAATTTGACGAGGCGTTCATTTTTGTCTTTAAATTCCATTTGCTACATATGGTGCCATTCACATTATTTAATGAATCGCAAAGGGGATTAAACTCTGTCCGGTTTTCTTCTTGTGTGTGTGTGTGTGTGTGTGTGTGTGTGTGTGTGTGTGTGAAAAAAAAACCCTGAGTCTGTGAGATGACTTGAAATAAAAAAGGTAAATATTGGTTACTAATCATTATTCAGTGCTCAAAGGCAATTAATTATAATGCATGAATGCTACTTGAGACATAATAACCTTTTTACCTACACTTGCTGGAATTGGCAAATTATTATTATTATTTTTTATGTAAAGCAGAAAGCGAGTCAGAGATTGAGGCTGAGAGATATCCAAGGGAATCACAGACTTAAATAAGATAGTTTATATGTATACAGTTTCCAGTTAATTAGATGCACCAAACACTCATTGGCCGTTTTATTATTTACATCTACCATACTGATGCACTTTATAGGTATACACTTACTGACAGGTCTGCCTGCCCAATGTCTGGTCAGTGGTGCTCACTTTTCCTTGATAAACAAGGTATAGAGGTGCTGGAATTGTACTTGTATACCTCCAACACTGATCTACAGTCAGTTCAAGAATTACTGACACCCCTGGTAAAGATGGGTAAAAAAAAAAAAGGGGGGGGGGGGGGCAGAAAAACAATTAGCA
>JAQMCW010000004.1:11715311-11726866 GCA_030068335.1 Chrysichthys cranchii
GAATTTCAATTACAAATCTGAAATCAGCGTCAAAAAATGAACTAGGAACAGTTATTAAGTTCTCAGTAGCAAACAAATTTTTTTTTGTTGACCAGTGTTATCAGACCAATTTCAAATTATTACAATATACAATAATATCCCTGAATATTATTAACTCAAAAGGCTTATAGTTTAGCTGTGCAGCACTATTGCCTTGGATCTGATGATTGTGATGTACAAATCTTAGAGCATCTAAAACTACTTTTGAGCAGCTGTTGTTTGTGCTTTGCTCAATGGGTAGAAAATTTTACCTGCCATCTCTGTCCCAGTCATACACTTCAATCTTGATTGTTCTGGAAAAAGATAGACAGAGCGAGAGCGAGAGAGAGAGAACAATGTCAGCTTGACCACTGTACAGTAATGTCGTTTTTTTTTTCTTTCCAATTTTGTTTCAGTTAATATCTGAGGAAACTAAAGATGAAGTACTGTTCTCTCAGTAGCAAGTAAGCAATTTTCCATTGACTATGGCCAGCACTTCTTACAGCAATTTTACATTTTACTATTCACTTCACAGGCAATCAGAGCAAGTAAGCGAGAGATATGGAGGCACAGAAAGAGACATGAATCATTGACTGCTATGTTACAGAGCTAGTCATTAGTGTTACATTACAACATGAGCAGTGAATTGGTTTCCTTGGAGCCGGCAGACAGCGGTAAGGTTTTAAGTGCTGCAGATAACCATATAAAAAGCTAGAGATCTCATGTGCAGAATAGGGTTGAATTTCTTCTGGATGGCCTGACCTTCACTTATATGAACGATCTGTAAAACTGCAGGAAACATGACCCTGTGTTAGATAGGAGCAGGTGGAGAATAAGAACAGTTTTGCCATTTTGTTCATGGTTGAACATTTTTCAGTAAATTTCTAGTCACTGATTTCTTATTTCTTGGGTTGCGAACGTAATTAAAAAGCTCACTTTCATATCATGTCCAGCTATCAGCAAAGCTGCTGTTAGCAGCTGCACAACAAGTGATGAGCGCCCAGCACGATTTTCTTGTGTCAAGATCCAGAGGCACTTTGCTTGGCTGCGCTCTAACAATTGCCTGTCAACAGAACTAACATGGCAGCAGGACATTCAGCACTTCTCTACTGGAGTGTACTGCAGGGTCTTATCTCCATAAACACACCCCTAGGGTCCCACAAACTCAAACACTTTCAATCGCAGATAAAGCAGACGCAGAAGGCAATAATCAGTGCTGCATTCAACCAAGGCTTTAGGTCTTATAGATGGCGGCACTTTTGGCTGCCACTGGTGTACGCTTAAAGCTAGAAGTGTCAGAATGCCTTATAAAACAATATATTTTGCATGTACTAATGTGTCCATCATGAAAAACACTATACGTTAATGCATTTTCATTAGGACCATCAGGATTCATTTCAACATATTTATTTAAAGGCAAAAAAAAAAGATCCCATATTCTACTTTTAATCACTTGAAATTGTAAACGTTTCTGATAAAATGACCATATTGCCCATTCCTGAGTCTTTGCTTCTATCTGACAACTGCCCAAGCATATTATGTCCTATGAAAAAATATAATACATATATTATATACATATTTTATTTTTCAATCCACTTTGAGAAATGTACCTTCTTTCGGGTTTGGAGGTGATAAAAGTGATAAAACAGACACATAAGAAGAGGAAAGAGTACACACGGTAGAAACTCACACTTGTCATTATAGCGTGCCGCTTGATCATATCGCATGCAAGTGAATTCGTGCAAGCATTTCGCTGCTTTCTTGCACTGGTTTAACAAACACACACATGCCAAATGTCTAGTGATGGTAAGATTATTATGAACATTCATTACCACTGTGTATGATCCCATAAAGTTGAATGAATTCAACAAGATTCACTCCTATTCTTACTGGCAGTTTGAACTTGTCTAAGGTTTCAAATTTGATCTGCGCCAAAGTGCATGCTCCTATAGGACTACACCCCCCCCCCCCATTACCCTACTGCTAAATTCAAATTGTTATGCCTTGTATCCCATGATATAGGGTGACACTTTAAATGCTCTTTCAGCGGCCTAAGCCTGTTTATAACTAGCTGATTCCCAGTATCAGTATCAGGCAGATATATGGAGTGGATATCAGAGAGAAAGAAAGCATGAATTTCATTCGATTTTATAAAAAAACAAATCTATCTTAAATTGTCAGAACTGCTTCTGGCACAACGTTAAGTGGCCTAAAATAGGTCACACAATATTAACACAGATTTGGGCAAATGGCTAGTCTCGACACCTGGGACGATGTGTTATTTTTTCCTCTTGTCCAACAGCCAGAGAAAGACAAACAAAAGTTTTCATTTGAAATGTATGTATAAATGCAACACACTGGTTCCAGACACATGTGGTATAACTTGGATCAAATCCTGCGGCACTACACACATCAGCTGAGGTGCAATAAGCGGTATGATTTTTATTCATTGAATTTATTTGTTAGTACCGATGATGATCTTTTCAGAGATAAAGAATATGCACAAAGCATGGATTTATTACTGCTACTCACTAGAACAAATATCAATTAGGAAAAATGTGCTCAAGTCCAAGGTCAGACTCACAAGCAACTAAGATATATTACTAGTATTACAGACAAATAACTAGTTGCTTTAGGAACTAAAACTAAAGGCATGCTTGCTGAGGTCGTACCTGTCATAGTCTCCATTACACAAGGCTCTGACGGGGATCTTGAAGGCTTGCCATACAGGGTTCAGGGTGTTCTTCACCACCTCTGTCTTATGGCAAATGGTGAATCTGTCACAAGCACAAACATATCAGTTATACACATGCATAAAATATTCTCAAAAAGGTGTAAAATTACTCATTTCCACATTTGTACACAAAGCCACATTTGTACACGATATTGTATGTTACAATAATAGTGCACTGGAGAAGGGTATAAGGGGCTAGTTCGTACTCAGAGCATGTTTATTGTGGTTAAAATGAGAGTGACCAGAGTACATGGCTGGGTACAAAAATATATACAGTCAAAACCAATATTTCTAAAATCACTGTGCAAACACTAAAATTAAAACAAGATTACACTGATGTGGACTTTGAGCTATATTCTTATTATATTTATGATATTAGCTAACGCAGTGGCCTAGCAAAAACGTAAACCTTTTCAGTAATGATCAGATTCCACTCGTAGATCTTAGGTCATTATTTTAAGTGAGAGAGGAGAAAATGACTGGCTTGGCGTAAATGATTCTCATGCATTCTTCTCTGAGATATTTGTTCTTTGTTAAGGAAAAAAAATTATTCACGAGGCTGCATTGCCTTTTACTAAAATGCAAGAAAACAATTCATTGCGAGTTTTAACAACCCAAAGGAAAAATAATTAAGGGCACGCTTGAGTGCTAGACAAACCTCCCCAGTTTCACAGCACACCACTGCCTTAATAACAACATAAAGAAATGCACCAATAGCAAAGTAGCACAGAGTGATACACTTACTTAGGGTTAGTTGCCGTAGTGACTGAACAGGGCTTAGAATTAGGCTATTTCATGAAACCAAAATAAGAGAAAAATCAGGCAGGCTTATTAAATTAAGGCATGTGCGTTTCTTGCTGCAAAAATAACAAGACCAAAATAGCAATATCCCTAAAACCATAAATTGCTCACGAGATGAAAAAAGAAAAAAAAACCCAGGCAAATCCAACAATTCAGACTCAGCATTACTCCACATACAACACACAGGAGAACACTGCGGCTTTAATGAGACAAACTAAACTGCGGTGACAAAGTGACAGGTGAGACTCATCACCCACTATAGCTATGGAAAAAAAGATCAATATCTATTTAAAGAGGGCAGGTGGGGTTACACACCGTATACATGGAAACCAACGAAATGACAAACACAATAATCCTATAAATTAACATATACACTTTCTGGCCACTTTGTGAGGAACACCTGTATACCCGCTCATTCATGCAGCCATCCAATTGGCCAATCATGTAGCAGGAGCACAATGCATAAAATCATGCAGATAGAGATGAAGCACTTCAATTCATGTTCACAATAAACATCAGAATGAAGAAAAAAATGTAATCGCAGTGACTTAGACTGTGCCCTGACCGTTGGTGCCAGACAGAGTATTATAAAGTATTAAGGCGGCCCTGCGGTGGATTGGCGACCTGCCCAGGGTGTACCCTGCCTCTCGCCTGGGATTGTCCCCCCACCCCCCGCCGCCTTAAACAGGATTAGGCGGCAGAAGATGAGTGAGTGAGTGAGTGAATGAGTATTAAAATTGATCTCCTGTGATATTATTTTGCACAATGGAAAAAATAAAAGCAAAAAAACAAAACAAAACAAAAAAACCCCATCTAGTTCTGCAACCCGAACCTTGTTTATGAGAGAGGTCAGAGGCCAGATTGGTTTGAACTGACAGAAAAGCTGTGGTAACTAAAGTAACCACTCTTTACAACTACAGAGGGCAGAAAAGCATCTAATAATGCATAACATGTTGACCCTTGAGGCAGATTAACAGACACAGAGGGCTACAACAGCTACAAGACCACATCATGTTTCCCTCCTGTCATCCAAGGATTGCAAGCATGAATTTGCTACTGACAAACTTGGAGCGATTATGTCATACAATCATGTCAACATGGACCACAGTCTAAAAGAAGTTTCCGTCACTTGTGGAATCCATGCCCTGAAGAACTGAGCCTGTTCTGACAGAAAAGTGGGTCCTACCAAGTATTAGTGTGGCGTTCCTAACAAAGTGGGAAGTAAGATTTTATGGCATGTATAGCCAATCAGCTACAGACTGCTTCTGAAAAAAAACGGTATAGCTTTATGAGCACAGTGTCCTTGCACAGGACTTCTTCAAAAATCTTCCTCCCCTTCACACAGCTGGCCAAGGCATTAGTGGAGGATTTACTTATAGACACGACATGCTGTTTCTGCAGCTTTTTCTGCTATTCAGCCGCACGCAAACTTCTTTTTTTATCCACCTTATCCAAAGAAGTCCAAATAAACCCCTTATCATCTGGTTACAGGGCTATAGCGAAGACAGCAGCTCAGGTCAATATTCTGTAGGTGTTAGTTCAAGGCACCATCATATATTCAGTCACCTCATTAGAAATCAGTACGCTCTGATCTGGTGATCTGATGTGGAATTTTCACCATGCACCGGGCACTTGACACTGACCTTACAGTGCACTAATTAAGATAATGGGTTATGTATCTAGGGACAAATTCTTCATCTTTTCCAATTAGTGTCAAGTCAAGACAAATATGCTGATCAAGCAAATCAAGATAAAAACAGCAGTTAAAATAAACTGACCATTACAAATTTGACAGTAACTTTAACCTCCACCCACAAACAATTACACACAGTGAAAGGAGGAGGGGGAAAATGGGTCTTCAGATGCAATTTATAAATGTCAACATCGAGAGAAGGCCTAATATGAAGAGCGAGGTCACTCCAAAGCCTCGGGGCTACTATTGAGAAAGCCTTGCATATCCTGAATATGCTGTGGAGAGAGACCATGCAGGGCTTTAAAACAAACAGCAAGATTTTACACTTGATTCTGAATCTCAGCAATAACCAGTGGAGAAAGAGAGAGAGAGAAAGAGAGAGAGAGAGAGAGAGGCTAGCACAGGTGAAATATAGTACGTTTTCCAAGTTCCTGTTAAAAAAAATCTAACTGCGAAATTGTGAACCGGCAGAAGGCAAGACAGCCCAGACTGGGCCAAAAATATAAAGAGTTGCAATACGCTCTACAGCAGGGGTTCTTAAAGTATGGGTCGCGAGGCCCTCCAGAATGGGTCGCGAGGGCATGACTAAAAAAAAAAATCATTTTTCTTAGAGGAAAAACATCCCCTGCCCGCCACATTTTTACGGGAACCCCCCTAAAATTTGGTTGGGTCGTGACATACCCACCGGACCTGAATTTGGGTCGCGCCCAAAAAAGTTTAAGAACCACTGCTCTACAGTCTCGGAGTGAAAAGATTTCAATTTAACGATTGACCTCAATTGCTAGAAACGGGTCTTAACTACAGTGGAAATTTGTTTATCAGACCTTAATGACGACTCAAAAATTATACCAATGTTCCTGACATTATGATGGATAGTTGGCGATAAAGGACTTAACTGACTGCAGATATCAGCAACAGAAGAGTCAGGGCCAAAGATAATGACCTCTGTTTTATTTTCATTTAATTGAAGGACATTTTGAGCCATCAAACATTTGATATCACCAAGGCGATATATCAGATTTCTTATGGATGAGGGAATGTCAGGTCTCACTGGAAAATACACTTGCATGTTGGAAGCATAAAAACATTAGGCAATACCATGTTTTTGAAAAGGAGCCCCCAAGGAGAAGAAGTATAGGGCCAGTAAAGTAAAGCGGGGCCAATGTGGAACCTTGTGGAACACCTTGTATAAGAGGATGTAGTTGTTACTTGACATAGTTATAGCCTTAAGCAAGTACTCAAACCACTTCAACACAAGGCTCTGAATGCCAAACTCACACTTGAGCCATTTCATCAAAACACTGTGGGCGACTGTGTCAAATACTGCACTGAGATCCAGTAAAAATAAAATTGCACAAGAAGCTGAAGCTAATGTTAATAAAATCATTGGCTGGTTTTGGCTAAATGTAGAGACCAATAATGAGCATTCTTATTAAACTAAGAATAACCCTAAGCCTTTTGTCAACACATTTTAGAGTAAATAGAGCTGAGTGTGTGTATGTGTCATTACTGGTACCTGTAAATGACTCAATGTTTGCTATTTTTATTAGAGGATTCCATATGAACAGCCCACTCTTGCACCTTTAAAGCAGAAATGTTTTGATTGCTCTGAGTTGAATGTTGACGTATCACATATTGACAAAATCAACAGAAGTTCACTTAGCAGTTAATGCTAAATAAAACTCAAAGTGTTATTTCTGCCATATGGAGCCTTCGTTATTTCCCAACATTTTTGTGGGATATTATTCTTATCAGTTATATCAAATTGCCACTGTTGCTGTGTCTTTACATTATTTGTACAGACAATGATGGGTATGTGGTGGCTCGCTAAATCATTAGACTAATTTATTAGGTAGCTTAAGCTCTGGGTCAATATATCCCAGTTGCCTTGCAACAGTATTCTCATGATTCAATCCCTTGAACAGTGAACATATCATGTACCTTCCAATGGTGAAAGGACAAATTAACAATTTTGATTTGCAAGCGGTTACGTCTACTTACGTTCCGTCTTCGTTGCTGCGGTAAAACACAAGGAAAGGGTCAGATTTGCCAAAGAAATCCTTCTTGTCCAGCTTGTTGCCACAAAATTGCATCATTACAGATTCCTGTAGGACAGAGATACAACCACTGTAACACTAGCACACAATAATTAATAATTTGGGAGTAGATGATATTGTGTGACTGCAAAATGGTCTGGCACTGTCTTTTAGATTTGCATAACTGGAGCCAGGTGCCTAAACTAAGGAGGCGAATGAGAAATCCTTTTGACAAGCGTACACGTGTGGATACAGAGACTGGCATGTGCACACACCTTCCTTATGGTCAAGGAGTAATCTCTCCTCTCTCTCATTCCTGTTGTGCCATCCGGCACATAGGCTGTCAAGAAGCCACCACGGGGTTCGGTCAACGTTTCCGTAGCTAAGTGCATGCTACGTCGCTAGTCCCACTCACAACTCAGGACTCGGGATCATTTTTAGGGTAGCCAATCCACCTAATGTGCATTTTCTGTCTTTGGACTGTGGGAGGAAACCAGCGTACCCAGAGGAATCCCATGCAGACTCCACACAGAAAGAAGCCTGTGTCAACCCCGGGGATCGAACCCAGGACCTTCTCGCTGTGAGGTGACAGAGCTAACCACTTAGCCACCATGCCACCATGCCACCCTTCAGGGTGTTAATGGTAAACACATAGTGAATGTATTCTAAACTACAGTGTATAATCTACTGCAGGGATTCCTGGCCCAAGGCTGACTAGTTGGATGCTTTGCCTGCCTGTTGTTGACTGTGCAGATTGGAGGTATATACTGTATATTCGTCACTTTAGGATAGTACTCTAGGATAGGTTAAGGATAATACACAGCATGCATGCACACACAAACACTGTTTTGCACCAAAGACAAACAATGGAACACATAGTTTAAAGAGTTTCAACTTAAATAGAAGAAGCCATTATTTGTCACATATACATTACGGTAAAGAGAAATACAATAACCAATAACACTACACTCTGGACGACTTACTCTGCAGTTGTTCAGTTCCTCTGCCTTCACGATAATGGTGCCACATTTCTTCCCAGGAATGCCGCTGTTGGTAGAAAGAGAAACCTTTCAATAATCAGTCAATAATCAGATGCTACAATGCATGTAGGTACACTGAGTCCAATATTTTTTTGTTTAACAGGTTATCAAAAATTTATATGAACCATGAATCTTTACTCAAGTTATGTTGAATCTTAACTCCTGGTCAGTCTTTGCTCCTATTGCATTTTATCTAACTTTTGTTTTGTCTCATTAGCGATTATATATAGCACCCTGGCTGTCTATGCAGGCTGCAACGCCTTGTATGTTAACTTGTGTGAACTTTTTTTTAATCTTTTCTTTCAACCTTTACAATCACATACTGGATTTAGATCCCCTCAGAAATAACTTTGAAGACTTTCCCCCCAAAATTACCTTTTAACCTTTCACAACTCCCACATGGGAGGCTATGCCCTAAGAGCATATGTCCTAAACCATGTGAAGGCTACACCCTCCACTGTGAAGCTTTTCCTTCTGATTTTAGAAAATCTGAAAATAAAATTCTCATTTGTGACCCTGATGGAAACAAGGACCAGCAGTAATTTGTTAATTCATCTTCATATTCATATGCTTTATCCTGGGAAAGATCATGGGGGATCCTGGAAAAACTGGGTTTGAGGTAGGAATACACCGTAGATGGGGTGCCAGTCCATCATAATCCACCACAGACAAGTTCACACTCATTAATACCTGGGGCAATTTAGCATAGCCAATCCACATATTGCCATATTTTCAGAAGGAAACCAGACAGCCCAGAGGAAACCCACATGGACACAGGGAGAACATGCAATTCTCCACACAGAGCAATTAATGATCACTAATACTAAATGTAATGTTAATATAATTCATACCTGAACCTGGCTCATATTTGTAGGTAAATGTGCCACTGTGTTTATTTTACTGTCAGAATTCATTCGCCACAAACATCTTAAGAGCAGATTGTCAATCTGTTTAGAAGACGGTTTGAAAGACCCATCAAAGTAATCCAGTTTGGATTGTTTTTCCAATAAACTGCTGTGACCATTCAAAGTCCCCTCCACAGACTGCAATTATTAAATGGAGACCCTGTTGTTATGATCCTCACATCTCTAGTTCTTTGTCTTTTTTCTAGTTCGTGTCCTACTTCTTTCAGTCTTGTTTTATACCTTCCAGATTTGATCTTTAGTTATGTTGTTGTATTCCAAGCATGAAATTTTAATGGAAAACAGCTGAATGCTGCACGCATGTCTGTGCGTTATTCTGGTTTCTGTACAGAAATAAAAACACATGCCAGAGGTGCAGTTTAACTTTTGGATCCTACTATGTGTGTAAATGGACTCCTAGCTTCAAAAGCTGCAACCAGCTCTGTTCGGCACTCAGTGGGAGGCAGAGAGTTCAGCAGGAAGTCTGGTTAGACAAGTAAAGTAACAATGCTTTTTTTTTGCTTCTTTTCTCTCTTTATGTACACTGAGAAAACAGACTTGAATACCCATGCTGTCAGTGGTGTACCCTGTCTATGCTTCAGTACTAGTATACGTTTGCCTTGAGTCTTGGTCTGCAACACATCTGAACATTTATAGTTTTTAATAAAGCCTTTTCAACAAGTTTTCATTAGTTGCTGTGTTAAATGGTCCCTATAAAACCCCTTCTGTGACAGAAATGTGAATTTTTGCATATACAGTGATACCTCTGAACCCGAACTTAATCCGTTCCGAGCTTGGGTTCGAATCCTAAAAAGTTTGAGTTCTGATCAAATTTTCCCCATAAGAAATAATGGAAAACCAATTAATTGGTTCCCGGCCCCAAAGAATTACACCTAAATATGTTTTTTTTTTAGCATTTACACACAAAATGAACAGGATAAAACAAGAAGAGCGCATACTAAACACGTCTAAGCACATTTATCAAAACAGTAATTTGTAAAGTGTTTGTTTTTATATTTACTCTGTAACCCTTTATTTCCGCTGAGAGATGTACCACATGACTCGTTTCCCCGCGTGTACTGTCAGGAATGTAGGGTGTGGGCATACACTAGTGCAGGTGGGAGACCGAAGTAAGATCCATACTGGCTTTAATAGCAATCATGGCAGAGGTACAGGCAAACGGAAAGCAGAAACGAGAAAGCAAACACTAAGCTGAGATCCAGAGCAGTTCCCTTGAGCTTTACTCCTTAGAGTTCCATATCTGAGAATATAAAGTTTATTAAACTGTAGCTCTTGTATTGTTTGATACTTATTTTTCTCAAGGCGATCACCTGTGTCAGAGGCATGACTGGGACAGTGTCCAATAAAATAGAGATTATTATGTTTTGAGACTGTTCACACACTCATGATAAACAAGTTTCATGAGCAAGCAGATTCTAGTGAAACACTTCACCGGCAAAAGAAAATGTAATAAAAAAAAATGGGCATAGCTCGAAAGGCATTTAAGATTTACCCTTTAACACTGGGAACTCTGTGAGCTTTTGCTTCATAATTAACTATTGTGAGCAAATCAGGTAATTAAATGAGGTATTTTTAGAACCTTGAATATCCTTTATCTATTGTTGATACTAGATTCTGCCACGTTGACTGTCAATGTCCTGCAGCGAGTTTTCTTTTCTTTTTTTTTTTTGAAGTTAAATTAAAACAGTATGCAGCATCACACGATGCTCTGATGCCGACTGGTTCATTATTTTATAAACTGTTAAAGATGCAGGTGTCATTGGAAAGAGAGTAACTGTCTAGATCCCAAGCCTAAAAAGCTTTTAGTGAAAGCTAAAGCTGCCAGTCCACCAATCTGTAAACTCTGCCAGGATGCTGTACAGACACAAGCACTATCCACAAAGTGGAAATGAATTAGCACGCATCCGGATGTGCGATCGTGGATGCACTGCCACGATCAAATAATGAACAGATCAGCAATATGGTTTTGTGGAACGTTACATCTTAGGTTAGGGCATATACTGGGCTTCACGTTCACTAGATGATGAAAAAAATCCTCACCTCTAGAAAATGTCACCAACAGACTCAAGCAGACAGGACTGCTTTAGGTAAGAGTACAAGGGAAGCAGCAATGAAATGTTTCTATATTAAATGTAGAAATGTATCTGTATTATTCATCACTGGGTGGCACGGTGGCTGACTGGTTAGCACTGTCGCCTCACAGCGAGAAGGTCCTGGATTCGAGCCCGGGGTTCCTTTCTGTGTGGAGTTTGCATGTTCTCCCTGTGTTCGCGTGGGTTTCCTCTGGGTACTCCGGTTTCCTCCCACAGT
>JAQMCW010000004.1:11791270-11801516 GCA_030068335.1 Chrysichthys cranchii
TATATATATATATATATATATATATATATATATATATATACACACACACACACACACACACACACATATATATAATAAAATAAATGTGATGGTGCTACCGCGATAGGCGGGGGTTCACTGTATATCCATTTTATTCTGAATACAAAGTCTCATACACATTGTTCCGTTCGTACTGAATACGACCAGTGGAGATAATACAAGTCATTAGGGCCAGTTGACGGGGCATTTCTGATGAAATATAGGAATCCAGGATGAGTTAGCTTGCTCCATACCTCCTCAGATCCCACATCCTGACTGAGTTGCCCGCTGCGGCGTATAGGAACGTCCCAGAAGGATTCAGGGCAATCTGGCTGATCTGATTCTCACCAGGAGGGATAGTAACAGCTCGACTCCCAAGAGTAGCACAGCTATCACCCTGAGACACCTGACCAGAAGACCTGAGACACGGAGATAAAAAATACAAAAAGCAAACTGAAGGCAGGAATAATAACAGAAAAGTCTGCTATAAAAATCAGTGCCTCTTGCTTAACTTACAAACCTCTAAAAAAATCACTTAGATGCTCATATAACCATGAACTCAGTAACTAAAAAGTTAAAGCAAAGTGTAACTCACGTGAGCGTACGGATGCACTTGGCTGAATCCCTGATGTCCCACACTTTGATGTAGGAGGTGGAGACAGTGAAGACGAGGCTGGAGCAGTACTTGACAGACAGCACACTGCTTGGGTGATCACCCAGAGACATGATCTCCTGTCCTGTCACCAGGTTCCACACCTTACATGTCCGGTCTGGTACCAAACACACAAAGGCATGAACAACAAAAACAACAAAAACAACAGCTTCAAGGAGATAACCAAAGAACGGAACCATTCTGACAAGCTTAAAAAGTAAGAAATACACTATTTTCAGCACAGATTATTAACCAATCTTGGTACCAGTAACTAACACTTGTAGCACTGAATCCCTACACTGACATTATTCAAATGATGCTGCCAAGGTTTTTTCCAGTTCCAGTCCTGGGAACCCACTGCACTGCAGAGGTCGATGGGTTCGCAGGAACCGAAATACTCACAGAAGATTGATTGATTGATTGATTGATTGATTGATTGACTGATTTACTTACTTACTTACTTACCTATTTATTTATTTATTTATTTAACATCAAGTAAGTCATTCATGTAACGTTAATGGCAAATTAGCCCTGGAAAACCTGGACCACCTATAAGGGTGAACTAAAAGTGAGGGTCAACTATAACCCCAGGGGTGCTACAGGGTTCAGTACCAAATTATCCAAATACCAATTCTTTGTGGATCAAATCAAGGAATGAATTGTATGGAATAAAAGTTCTGCTCAGCTCATGGAGATGTCAGCTAATGTTGACCTATGCTGAATGTTGTGCTATAGCTCCACCATCAGGCCAATGCACATTCCCATTTCCTCACTGAACAACAGCAGGGTAGTGCACATTTTCACCCCATCATTTTTGTGGTAACCAGATGGTGCTGGCTGAATATACACTCATTCAACCCCAAATGGACATAATATATGTACTGTAGAGATTATGTAATATCTAATATACAACAGTTACTTCTGAACAGACAATCTGAATGTCATCTAGCATGCTATTTTCACCACATGTGTAGGAGGAGGAGATAAGAGGAGATGAGCTCTTGTCTCCGCTCGTGCCTTTAAATTTGATCAACAGGTTAGCTCTGTCATAAAATACGCTTCTTCCCACTGAGATTTATAGCAAAGGTCAAAGGTTATCTCCCTCTGAAAGATCTGGAGTTGGCAATACATACTTTTATAACCTCCCTGCTGGATTACTGTAATTCTCTATACGTTGGTATCAGTCAGTCGCTAATTCATAGGTTGCAAATTGTACAGAACGAACAGCTTGTCTCCTCACTGGTAAGCACAAGCGTGACCATATATCTTCGATATTGGCCTCGCTACATTGGCGACCAATGAGGTTTATGATTGAGTTTAAAATCTTGCTGCTCGTTTTTAAAGCTCTTAAGGGTTCAGCACTTCAATAGCTTTCCGAACTGCTGTATTTTCCTCCTCCAGCCAAGGGATATAGGTCATCTGATCAGCTGTTGCTAAGAGTCCCTAAGACCAGACTGAAGACTAGAGGTGACCGAGCCCTTGCGGTGGCTTTACCAAATATTCAAAAATGGATATATTAGGGAAGATAACATATATAAGCATTATTATTTTTATTATCAAATTTTTACATGAAGAAATATCGTTACTATAGGCCTTATGTCAGACCAAACATTACATTTTGCATGAATGCCAATTCACTACATTTTGGAGATCATTTCTTTCCAATACTGTAAGTAAACCTCATCAAAATCATACAGAAGGTCAAGTGCAAAATATTATTTCACAACGTCTCTGACTTTAATTAAGTAAGATAATGCCGTGTTCAGAGAATATAACCTCAGGCAACATTTTTCTACCAAAGATAACAGTATTAACTGTTACACTGTTACACTATATACAGTATACAGGCCTAAAACATGGATTTGCCAAATAACAATATTTTGGTGCACAGAGACAAATCACTTGTGGTGGAACTACGTTCTTTGTGTGGAGGACATGGCACATAGTAAACAACGAAATAAAAAAAATGCTTTGCTTATTTTCTTTTCATTGTAAACTGTAAATTGCAAAGAAATATGAGGTCCTGCGTTATCGCAGTAATTAATGTCATGGCAGTGTTGATCTATGACCAAATTACAGCTGTTATATTATTAACCATAACACATAACATAAGAAAAGCATAAATTTACAAGTAGGTGTATGATTTCTATTCTAAAGCACAAAAGAGAAAAGGAAGAGTTTCAAGGTGGTACCCTTTGAGCCGGTAAACAGTAGATCATCAGTGGAATCCACACACATCAGGGCTTTAGTGTGTCCCTCTGCTGTGTAGACACACTGAAGCTTGGCTGCCCGACCTCCCTTAGGGCATGGCACAGGGTTGATCACACCTCTAGCGAAAGGACACATGCACACACTCTAATGAATAACCTAATAGATTTTTGTCATAATAACAAATAAAGTGACAAATGAGACAATTAACTGGTACCAGCAGAAATAAAAAAAAAAAGCCCTCTAAATGATTAATGCAGAGACAAATAAAGAGAGGTAATAGAACTGAGGTGTGTTGAGGATGGGGGTCAAGAACTGCTACCTTTGGGCCTCGAAAACAACGTGGTCATCAAATCTGTAAGAGAAGAGCAAACGAAACGCAATCATTAGAAGCTTCAATATCACAAAAAAGTTCATTTGTAGTAATGTTCAGCAATGTTTAGTTGTTAATGTAACACTGAGAAGATGCAAGTGACAGATTATGTGCCTTAAAAGAATTTTTTAATTAAGCATTAACATGCTTAATTAAGTCATTAAAAGAACATGCGCTTTTTACAATGATTAAATTTTAAAAGTGCATGTTCTTCTTATGACTTAATTAAGGATACAATGCTTAATTACTATGTAAAAAATGTTGTAAAAATGTACTTGAACTCGTACTGTTTTGTGTCCTGAATCTTGGGCTTGTCTGTTGACGTCTGACTCCTGTCCTGATTCGTCCTGCGTGTCAGAGGTGAGCGCTCTACTGATCTCTTCTCCGTCGCTGTGGGAGACCGGACACCAGATCTGTGTGTTGCAAATAAACTATTTAAAATCCACTATAGATCATGCACAACAACAGCAAAAACTTTAATAATAGGCCTGATGAGAGCAATTTACTTCTTAAACTCATTCATATTTTCTTATATAGAACACAATAATCTCGCAAGACATACAAGACACTTGTTCTGGATGAGAAATTTGCAGCCAGGTCTCTGTCTCCTGAAGGGGACACTAGGGTCACAATGCCCTCGGAGCTTTCAGAAATGGATAAGAGAGGAGCTGAGAAATCGTCCAGAGGGGCATCGGGGTCAGCGCTGTTGGCATACAGCAGCTCCATCTGGGTGGTGGTTCTTCTTCGAGCCTGGGGAGGAATTAGTTCATAATTTTATGAATGTCTTTAGTGGGAGTCAGTCAAGATGACTCACCGTGTAGTCCTTTAGACATACTGTAAATAAGCAATGTAATGTCTTTAACATTAGAGCAAGTCCAGCTGCCTACTAGACATTTCAAACAACCTTCACAGTCGTTTCACTGTTTCCCAAATTACAGATTATACCTTACAGACCTCGGATGTCACATTGTCAATTGAAAGAGATTATAAAGTGACAGGGAAGTGTACAGTTTTCAGACTGAAACTGTACAGTATGTTCCTGTTACAAACTAACTGCAATGTCAAACCATAACAGTCTCATTTTAGCAACTGCAAAACAGCACACTCATTAACTGTTCACATTATAGACTGTTCTATATAGAACAGTACACGGAGCAGCAGAAACAGAGACTTTGTTCAAAAGCAGGTCACATTAAATTGTTAAATTACTGCCTGAATTCATAACAACAGGAACATTAACAGTATGAAGCAGGCTTGCCCTACCATCAGTAGACATATCACTATGGAATTTCATGCATGATGTGTTTGGTCATCATTTAATAATAGGTATCTCTCCAACTTCAGATGATTTTCTTTTATTTTGTCAATAAAAAGTTAATTACAGTTCACATCGGTTCATCACACTAGATTAAATATAGGTAATGTATTATATTAACGATAGGAAATGATGTATTAATTTATAGAGTGAATGTGATTTGTCCTCTGAGAACTGAGTCAACACTACAAAGGTGTTCACTACGGTGAACTCCTACTCCTATGATGCGTAATACTACACGCATGGTTTGTGGTGCCATACCTTACTCCTGGGTTTGGACTCTGCACACAACTTCATCAAGTCTGAGGCTAAAGAGCTGGAACAGACAAATCAAATGCCAACTTAGACATTTAGCATGGAATGGCATAAGACACAGTGAGAAGATCAACTGGAAGATAGTCACTAGTCTTGGTCATCAGTCACAACTCATTGGAGTGTGCAGAAATGCATGTTGCAGTGAATAAGCAGATGGACAATGGCTAGTATGGTTGAATGGTAGTGTGTTTCTAACCAATAAATCATTTACAATTTTTTTTATAATTAGACCATAATTTATTGTATTGGTTTGCATTTATGATGAGTTACCTCCCCTCAGTAGCTGGACTCCGGTCAGATTCATCACTGCTGCTCTCCTCACCATTCTCTGAATGAGCACAGAATATACAGGCCATGACTCAGTTAGCCCAAAGACATACACATGTCTGCACACATCGGCCAACATAGCACCAAATGGTGCATTTTGAAAATATCCAATTATTAAACCAATAGCAAGGCCTCACTAGCTGCCAACCCGGAGAGGATGAAAGCGAACATGTGTGGCAATCTGAGGAAACCTGCTGGTTAAATTCTGGAAAACAACCACAATCTAATCTAATCTAAGTTCTAATTGGGTTTTGACCAAAAGCCAGTTTTTTTCTGTCAGTAATCTACTTTGAGCTCTCTATGTTAAGAAAACCTAAATATATTTTACCAAAATATTCTCTGCAAAGCTCATAAAGGGAAAGGAGCCAGTTTAGCAAATGCTGATGTGGATGATGCTGATAATCATCATTTCCCATCCCATCATTCCTCATTGTATACTTAGAAATCATCAACCTATGCTTTATCCATAAGTAGATTATTTTGTAAATGTAGAGGGAGATGGGACATCTTGCACTGGAATTGAAATGAAACCTTCTAGCACAAAACTGACTTTTGGGGGTAAGAAGAATTTACGATGCTAGAACTCCTATTTGAGATGTGTTCAAATAAGACACCAATTTCAATTAAGGAACGCTACATAGAAGAAAATATCAACATTTGAGCATGTGAAGGGTTTTCCCAGGTAGCCACCCATATGTATCCAACGATAAAGCCTGCATCTTTTCAAACTGCTGCCCAGGTACTGCTTAGGGATCCCGAAGTCAACTGAAAGAGAGGACTAACTAAATAAACAGGACGAGAGAAGGGCCATCCTTCCCATTCTGAGCACAGGGCTAGTTAAATTCTTTTGAACAACTGTCCATGGATCGCTGTGGCATATTTAAGGCTCAAAATTTCAATGAAACGTTTGCACCAGTTAGGATTCCAGCTGGCGCATTATTCACATTTATTATATCGAGGTAAACATATAGGGAATTTTTTTGGCAAAACCAATGTCAACCCAAGCATACATTAAGAGAATAATTGAATAGAAACGAGGTGTACACAATTTTACACTTACCTCAAGCCATGATAAGTTTGAAGCTACTTTCCTTACCTGTTAAAAACAGCAAATACTAAAAACAGCAAACGAATTCCCCCCACTTGAGTATGCATGGGTTGATGGGCTGAAGGGTTGGCATTTGCTGAATTTATGACTTTTATGGGATTAGCTGCTCTGAGACTGAATGTTAGCGGAATGTTAAGTTTGAAAGAAAGCAAATGACGTGCAAAGGACATCTAAGTGCTGCATTTATAAAAAAAATAAAAAATAAACCAAGACTGAGCTTTCGGTAAAGACTGTGACAGTGAATCCTAATACAGTATCACTTCAGTGGAATGTAAGGAGTGCCAACTCACAACATAAGGGTGTGCAGTAGATACAGGTAGTCAAGTCAGGAGAAACCAGTAAATGTAAAGTTGTTAGTAAGTCACTAAAACATCTACCGCTCTACATCCTGTGGTGTGTCTCTGAGGAGGAACATTCTCTCTACTGAGAAGAGTTCAGTTGGAAACAAAAGACAGAAAGTATAATAGAGGAACACCCACTAAATCCCAGCAGGTACCATCCTAATAAAGAAGGGAAACTCAGAGTGTGTTTAGCTGGTTTAAATGTGGGCCTGTTGAAGAGTCAGAATGTGAAGTTTTTTGGGAAAGGTAGACCCCATGCACATTTCTACTGTTACAGTCTCTGGTTAGATTGACGGGAATGCATGTACTCACATACGGTTTTGGGGACTTACTTACCGGCTGCTGAGTTACCTAGCTCTGTTTGGTTTGGGTGACAAAAAAAATAAATAAAATAAAAGTAAATCAAGATCAAACTCAAAGGGCAGACTGGAGTGTAGAATATGAGAGCCATGCTGGGTGCTGGGTGAGCTACATGCATATATATATGTGTGTGTTTGTGTGTGTCAGCAGGTCAGCTGCACCTTGCAGAGCGTTCCCCAGTAGGGCGTCCAGCTCCGGGTTAAGCTCGGCTTTCTCTTTCAGCATGTGGAAGAGAAGTTGGTTCTGAGTGGCACTGTTGATCTCTGTCTGCTTCAGCCGGCCCTCCATTACTTTGATCTGAGACTCTTTCTGTGCTGCCTGCAGGCCCTGAAGGTAGAAGACATGCTTTCAGTACACACAAGTACACTCTCTGGTATACCTTTTCCCTCTTTGGTCTGGACTGCCAAGTTCTTTTAAAAAATTCCACGGAAATTTGAATTTACTTAAAGAGGTTTTGCATTCAAATATGATTGAGTCTATGGATTCTTGGTATAATTTCTAATGTCTTAATGCGGTACTGTACTGGAGGGATGAAACACCAAACAATATTTCCTCACTTGGTGTTTGCTAATAGCAATGCAGAGTACTGCCTAACACATTAGTTCAAAATCATCCTCCCATGATGTTTAATTAGGTTTAGGTCTGATGATCTCTGTGAATAGATCTTCACTTTTATGACACGTTTTCCCCTGGAGCACATCTTTAGGTGCATAATTATTGGCACCAACAGTAAAGATGGATTTAAAAAGGCTATGGAAAAAAATGTTTCCACCTTTAGAAAGTTTTAAAAACCAAATGTATCTGAAGCATGATGACATTTAGATTTCATATTAACATACGTGTATACACATACATAAAAAGTCTTAAATAAAGGTTGACTTTTTCAATACATAAATACAATTTGAAAAAAAATGGAATATTGTTCAAACTGTCACATTTATTCCTATAGTATGGGCAAAAATTAAGCTCAAAGGAATGAAAATGCCTTGGGATTTGTGCACATTAGCAACAATCACAATTCACCAACATGAGTATATTTTTGGATCAGGATGTTTATGTGTCTTCTGTACCTTATTGATGGCCAAGGAAAGGAAGTGGTCAAGTAGAAAGCGGGCCTCTGATAGAGAGCAGGAGCTGATCACTGCTGACACATCCACTGTGTCACCCTCCTCCTACAGGACATATATGACGAACTTACAAATATATTTACTCATGCCTTAAGATCCCACTGGTGATCAGATGGTGGCAGAGTCTTATACTTAAAGTTTTTAAATGAATTTATGCAAAGAAGACACAATTTAGTTCAAAGGTGGTCTACATAATAAAGAAGACTATACAGACGTTACCTAATACAACAGCTAATAATTATATTTATAACATGATTACAACTGTGTGTACCTTAGCTTCTTCCATTTGCATGATGTTGGCTTGGCAGTCAGCAATGCTATCATTGATGTAGTCAATGTTGGCTGTGAGAGACTCCATCTCCTCGTTGAGAGACTGGATGGTCCGGTCTGTGTCAGAGCCCTCTGCTACAGTCTTATCCCTTTTCTTTAGTATCTTCTCTTTGCGTTTAGTCAGCTCTTCCCGTTGCTGGAACACACACACACACACACACACACACACACACACACACACACACACAAGCAGCAAAAAAAGATTTTTAATAAGGTTTAAAGAATAACACTAAAGCAGTTATTTCTTACAGCTTGCCATATGAGTACTGTTTGACAGTAACACTATGACTGATCAGTGTACTGCAGCTGGTACCTTGAGAAGACGGTTCATATCGGCTTCCATGTTGGAGATGGTCATCCTCTGCATGATGATGTCACTGACACGGCGCTCCAGAGACTGCCATTTGGCCCGCGCTGTTTTGGTGGAGGACAAACCCCCTGACTGCATTTGGTATTTCCTGTAATATAATTCATTTTGAACAAGTCAGCGGAGTCAAACTCAATTTTAAAATCCACTTAACTCCTTTATCATTTGCTCTAGAATTTATGTAATTGCAGATTCCAGTCATTTTAACCTGAGAGAAATACAGTGAAGAGCAGTAGAAATGACCAACATATATGTAACATATTCACCTTTTTTTTTCATTATTAGTGACCTGTATATTGACTGTATTTAACATGAGAGTTAAAACAATTATATGATGCACATTTCTTCAGTTAAAAGAAGTTTATCCGATATTAGAAAGGGGGAAAAGAGGAGAGACTGAATTCTGGTGGACAGTACCTAGTTCCATTAGGTGCGCTACTCCCAGCAGTGTGTGGTCGGATGGGCCCGGGGCGCATACCGGGTTCATGTAACGGCTCAGGCAAGCTGACCTTCCGGTTCACCTTACCTGAGGTGGGTCGAACCTGCCTCCTCAGAGCTGTCACCTACAATACACACAGCAAAACAATGCGTTGATGGGGAAGTGTGGTGAAACACGTTCAACGTGATATAGCAATATATTATACATCAGTGTGAAATTCGGTAATCTGATTGGTCCGTCTTGGTCGCTGTCTCTATCATGCGCTCATTCTAATGTATTATTCTATCTATAGAAACAACTTGTAAGGTGGACGCGCCATGTAAACAGACAAAAAGTTTACTTTTGGGTTGACTTTTTTTTTTTTTAGCCATTTTTAAAGAAGTCTCCAGTGTCAGTTCATTCAACAGGCAGAGATGTCAGAGATGAAGCATGCTGTGTGTTATTCCTTACACATCTAATTTTTTTTTACTTAACGCAGTACTTCAAATGATCTACAGTGCATTCAGAAAGTATTCAGACCCTTTCGATTTTTCACCATTTGTAATGTTGCAGCCTTATGCTAAAATCAATCAAATTAATTTTTTTTTCTCATAAATCTACACTCGGTAGCCCATAATGACAGCACAAACACGGAATTATAGAATTCTTTGCAAATTTATTAAAAAAGAAAAAACGAAATATCACGTGGACGTAAGTATTCAGACCTCTGCTGTGACACTGACATACTTAACTCAGGTGCCATCCATTTCTCTTGATCATCTCTGAGATGGTTTTACACCTTGATTGGAGTCCAGCTGTGTTCAATGAAATTGATTGAACATGACTTGGAAAGGCACACACTTATTTATAAAAGGCCTCACAGCTCACAGTGCATATCAGAGCACAAACTAAGAGGTCAAAGGAACTGCCTGAAGAGCTCAGAGACAGGATTGTGGCAAGGCACAGATCTGGACAAGGCTACAAAAA
>JAQMCW010000004.1:11867338-11884699 GCA_030068335.1 Chrysichthys cranchii
TATGTATGTATGTATGTATAATGGTTGGGCACCTGAATGTCAGCTTGGATTAATCAAATAATTTGTTTTATTGGCTCTGATTTGTAGTGTTTTAGTCCCTTTATCCTGAAAACTGTGTTTTTTGTTTTTTGTTTGTATTTAAATTTTCACAGGAAGAGGGAAAAAAGCAAGATGGTGATTCCTACATGCATGTGTGCCACTCTAAGGATATTCTAACAGCAAGCCAATGTTGTCCATCAAGGACGAGTACTCCAGCAAGATTTATGTCCTTGAACCAGAAGGTGATGTGTAACCATGAACACAGGGATAGGAAAGATAATGCCCATGGGATTTTAAAAACCTTGAGAAGGATCAGTCATGAACAGCACTGTGAGGAGGACCAGTCTGTTCCCTCTTGTCTGCAGACTAATACACAGAGTGGTAAAATGCATAAAAAAGCCTTTTCCAGGACACAAGACAAAGCAACACAGACTGTAGTTTTTTCCAGTTTGACAGCTCAAGATGCCTCAGTGCAGTGTTGCCTTTTGAAACCAACTAAGATGAGTGTTTTCTCTGAGCCCATGACTCACTTTCACCACAGCAGAACACACAAAGCCCCTGCCACTAGGAGGCAGACTTGTGACAGCAGAGAAAATCATGGTGGTCAGTTTTCTCCAGAAATCCATAAGGTGGGGTGGAGCGCCTCCTGTATGGCATCAGAAAAGGAGCCTACAAAGCAAGGTCCAGGAAAAGGTCCAGGGCATGAAAGTTTGAGCAAATCTGAGACCCAGGCATGCATGAAAAAACATCCATTACGGCACTGCTCTCACACAAATGCCCCAGGTATTAATAACTAACTGATTGCAATGTCACATGGAATACATATTTCTTAAAATATTATGATTAGTGTGAACCGGATCTCAGTGATGCATGGGTAATCTCAGTAAAAGTGTATGATTTTGCTATCGGAACATATATGAAGCTGGGTAGATTATAACAGGGGCACTTTCCTTTTGTAGAGCTAAAGGAGCACTCATCAGAGAACGTGGTGCAGAGAGGAGAAAGGCAGGAAGGTAATGAGGACGGGAGTGTGAACCAAAACCCCACTGTGAACTCCGGCTGCACAGAGGAACAGGACAATGCCTTCAGTGCTGAAACAGGTGAAGACAGGGTATCTGAGGGGAAGGGAAAGCTTAAAGAAATTGCTCACATTCTGCTCATGCTGAAGCAGAAAAATCCATAAAAATGTGAGAGAGATGACTCAGAGCTGTTTTGTATGTTGAAATTTAGCATCTGTTATCAGAAGGTTTATAGTTGTGTGTGTCACACTGGCTTCCTTTTGGATGGTTGAGTTACAGAACAGTACACTGGAAATCAACACTGAAAACCAAAAGCTTACTTCAAACAGTGGACAACTTTTTATTGTTTAAATATTCAAATGCCATGAATATTTATTTTTCATAGAATATAAATCTAGCAAAACATTTAGAGCAACAATAATCAAATGAACACTGTACACATATTTATATTCACTAGTTTTTCATTGATCGTAAAAACACTTTGATAATAGTAATAAAAGTACTAATTTTACATAGAAAACACACACCCACACCCACTAGATAGATTAGATCTCTCTCCTCAAAGCAGCACAATATCTTAGTGACTTTGAAGCATTCTCCAGTCAAATACATTCTAAAACATGTGGCACACCCTAACATCTGATCTATAAAACTGTCACAAAGTCAGAATAAACTGGCATTAATATACTTTCCTGAAGCATTCTCTCTCTCACTGCAATAATCAGAACTGATATGAGAATACCTGCTCTATGGTGTGCTTCTTCCTTTGGGAAACTCAGCATACTTCAGTGTTAATCATGAAAACACAGTTATGTTATCTGTTTGTGCTAACAGTGAACAAACACGAATTACACACTCAACAGTAATAGCATTTAAACGAGCTTGTGTTAGTTTGCTTGATATTGTTGCTTTTACAATACCCATCAACTGTTTTGTTACACATATAGCCACAATATGTCTGCTTGGCACTTTTCTATGTGTACCAAACTACCAAGGTGTATACTCACAGCAGCACAATATAAACATAACATTGTATATTACACTACTCGTCAAAACATATTCCACTCTGTTATACGGACGAGAGCTATGAGATGCAAAGCCATTTGTACACAAGGCTGTGAAGGAAGACTAAATTAAATTGAGTCAAATAACAAAGGTAAACATGGGTCTGAGTGGAGTACAGATATCATGAAAAACAGATTAAAGAGGTCATTACACACTATAGAGGAATGCAAAATAGTTTGATTAATCTAAAATGGACCTTAACTTCTCAACAAATCATTTCTAATACTCTCAGCCCCAAATATAATTTTGTGGTAAAAGGGTTGCTCCAGCAACCAGCACAAGACAGAATCCAGGTTACAACCCATGTGTGGTGTGCTATAACATTCAAACTATTTAACTTTTGCTAGAATCAATCTGAAAATGTTGTTCACAGAAACAAGCTGATCGTTGTGGTAAGAAGTCGCCAACGCCAAAGCCTAGCATCTTCACAAAAACCTAAGACTACAATAGTCTACTGACTATTGTTCTGTATAGCAAATGCCTCATTTTACTGCAGTGAGTGAAAAACAGTTGTGTAACATCTGTCGTATACTGTCAGTATCTGTGAGCACTGCAGTATCAAACTGTAGTGTACCACAACTCAAACACTTTTAAATGACATCTCACAAAAGCAGCTGTAGCATTTTATATGTTTCTGTGTTTGGATATGTCAGTTCCTTTTTCCTTTAAAGTGAAGTGCAGTATTTGTAAGATGCAGCCTGACTGCTACAGATGGGCCTGGTGTCATGGTAGGGTGAAGCTGAAAAGCGATTCCTTTTCTACTCTCTTCATAAGCCGTGTGCAGAGCTGAGAGAGGATCTACTGGGCGTTCTTTGAACTTTCACCTGAGGTTTATTCCACGTCTGAACCATCATTGTCCGACAGGTGGTAATTTGATCCTTTAACCCGGATGTACTCCACCTGCCGGCCTTCATCTGAGTCTGATGCACCACAGGAGCATAGGCGACTTTCAAACAGCGACTCGATCTCCTCTAGTCGGCGGCCTTTGGTCTCAGGGAGACATCCGTAAACGAAGAAGAAGCCTAGCAGAGCAAGGCTTGAGTACAGAAAGAATGCACCTGGAAGATAACAGAGCAATCTCACACCGAGCTGAGAAATGAGAGCTATAAGTCCAAATTGTACTGCAAGAAATTAACTTGTTTGGGGCATTACTTAATTATTTAATATCTTCTTTTAGGATCAAAGAACTGTCAGTGTTTGGTATCCAATATATAACACAACATTAGCCATCTGTAAATAACAATATAATAAAGCTAAAATGCAGTTAAGGAGACAGAATATTTGGAAAACTTACACTAATATGTCAGGTGTGTGATGAATCACACATGAACACTGTCTCACCAAGATACCTAGAGCTCAGTGATGCCTTTATTTTTATCCATGTGAAGTGTAGGTTAATTCAAGGTTAAGTGTTGCCAACAAGTGCTCAGGCTTGGGCTCTAATGGCATGTTTTTTATTTAAAATTATAATTATACCATAATAGGTGAGGTATTGGGCTATGTGTAGAAAGGTCAGGGACACCAGCACGTTGAAGGTCCAATTAACTCCTGCTGAGCAGGCGTTGCCTGTGCTTCTCGCCCACAGTGGGTAGATCTCGGAGTTAACAGTCCATGGCATTGGGCCCAGTCCTGAAAGACATGCTTTTGTTTAGAATTTAACCCAAAAACATTGGTTTAGCTAAACAACCGAAATGAAATCCTAGGCAAAATGTTGGGAGAAAAAGTAAATGATACTTGAAGCAGTCGGTTGGTTTTGTCCTCAGAACTCTTACCTGGAGCAAAGAAAGCCAAGTAAAGAATAAGACCAAGGAGAACCAGCCAAGAGAAGGAGGTTGGGCAGAAATTATAAGCCCAAAAACTGTGATTTCGAGATTGTGTAGAGTTGGAGCACCTGCAACACAGTTAAAAGTGATTTCAACCTGCAAACAGTATGATAACCATAAGATACTGTAGCGCTCTGACTGACAGAAAAAGGAAAGGGAATATGTGACTTCCAGCATCATCTAATGTCACTATAGCGTGCTGCTGAGCTTTGGTGGGAAATCTCAACACGCAAAGGCGAACTCACGCTCACACACTCAGATGCCGATTATGACTCACCTGCCCCACGCTGCTCTTTCTGTGGAGGCCTGATTGACTGGCACGCAGGAGGAAGCAAACACAGCAGTGCTGTTCTGCTGGTAGCAAAAGCCACAGCCCGGATCCAGCATGCACAGTTCACATGACCTGAAGCAAAAGTAAGGACAAGCAGGTCTGTACTTTTAGGGAGTACAAAAACTCTGAACTGGAAATTGTGAAAATGTCTCTTCAGTGCACACAGACTCACCAAAACTAGACGGCGGAAGATTGAAAAAAGGCCGGGTGATGTTTTTGTAATCTGGCTGGGATTGGTGACTGCCACTCCAAATTTAAAACTCTTTATAAGTGAATCTTATTTGACCAGTAAAATTCTGATTAAATAATCTGTGGTAAACATGAAGTTTAATAAGAATATAGGAAAAGAATTGAGTCCTGCATCAAGCCTACTATAAAATCGTAAAGGAGACCAAGCAGAGCGCGGACTGAACAATAGCCAGAAAGCATGCTTGCACAGATTGGCTTGTTTTTGTGATGACAGCACAGCCATTCCGCCTCCATTATGGTCTAATGAACTAGTGTTGTTTCAGCAGCTGGGTTGTATGAGAGTAAATTGGGACAAAGAGAGCAGCCACTCTCTTGCTCTCTCTCTCTGAAATGACATGGCTTCAGGTTGCAGGGTCACATGCTGCGGAGGCCCTATTACAACAGCATTAAGGGACCAAAGGAAGTACACTGGCCATGTTTGATCTTTACTAGTCAGAGGAAAGTCCATCAACATAAGACTTCACAGCCATCAGAGACTCAAGGGCAAGATCCTGTTATGTTCAGCTCTGGAGGCTTAAAGTCAAAGGCAAAATGCAACAAATTTCTAATGTCCCGTTTCAGGATTGGAGATGTCATTAGCCTGCTTTGTTTTTTTCTTCCTTTTTTTTGTTTTTGTTTTGGTAAAGTCATAAATAATTCACAAACCATAATTGGCCCTGGACTAGCGTATTTCAGCCAGCAATCTCTGTGCAGCACCAGCACACCTGATGCCACTTGTCAGTTAATCAACTCTTCATTAGATGATTCAGCTGTGTTGCAAGGAGATTAACAGAAATCCATGCCATAAGAATATTTGTTTTCAGTCAATGTGAATTTTGAGAGGCAATAAATTCTCTCATTATTGGTCATTTGCACACTATAAGTGACACGTCTTTATATTTCCAGAGAAAGTAAAACGTGAACACTTTGATCTGAATCTAGCTTCACCTCCTACCGCAGGTATTCAACTAAATCTAGACGTCCAGTTACATAAAAATCCAGACAAGTAACTGACATGAGTGAATGGGTGACTAGAGTTAGGCTTAACCATTTAATGCTTTTACCCATGCTCAACCATCAGTTTATGTCTATATACAACTGTGTAGACATTTTGACATGATTTATTTTTTGTAGCCATGCTTTACATTACCACTTTTCACTAGAACCATGTACTCTGAATAGATGAGACACATCTATTTTAGACTTTTTGTTCTTTAAACATCTCCCATTCCTCTTCAGGTTTTCATATTCAACTGCACTCCTCTTCAACTTTTCATATAGAAATCACCAGTGGTTGTATACACAGCAATAAAAGATCAGAGAGCTGGTTTATGAACACACACTGGTTCATTTATAAATGATTGACTTGCTAAACAATGGGCAATTCTTGGATTGGTCTGCTGAACTACTTTGCTGGGCACACATGTGAACTCCGGCCCTCCAGTTCACAGCCCCTAGAACCTGTATAATTTATATAATATGCAACATAATCACCTGAGTACTAAGCTAAGAAGGTCTAGGACACATCAGCATGTACTATACTCACAGATATGTGGAGCAGCTGGTGTTGGCCACATCAGGGTCAGAATGGTTAAGAGTGACAGGGGGAGAGTGTTGAGCAGAGAGCAAGAACCCAACAGCTAGGAGAGACAGACTCAAACAAGTCCCTGTGCAGAAAGCAGGAGAAATTGTTTGTATATGTTTATGAAATGACTTAAAAAAATATCACAGAACATATGTGTCAAAACTACAGTGTCGGTATTGTGGCATATCAAATATATGCTCATGAAAATTGTCCCTTAATCTTAGACTGACCACAAAAGTAACCCAATGAATTAATTACAGCTTCGAACACCAGACATTCACTTAACAATATTCACTTACAGGATGCTGCAGAACATTTCTCTCTCATCTGTCTTTGTCTCCTAGTCACCAAAGACTCATGTTTCCACAGTTGCTTGGCAATGTTCCACATTTCTAACTACTGCATTGTCTCTAAGCCACCAGTACAGGGACAAAACAAGGTAAGACTTGCTGTTTGTACTCACCGACGATGCTACCAAGAGTCAGTTTCCGTCTGCCTACTTTTTCCACCATCCACACACCCAGCAGTGTGAACAGAAAGTTAGTAAAAGCAGTCAGTGAGGACAGCCAGATTGCCATCTTATCATCCCGCACTCCAGACATCTGCAAAATGGTTGCACTGTAGTACCTGAAGGAAGGGGATATGGAGAATTCTGAACAAAATACTGACATAGTTATGCATACTCTGTAATGGCTGGTGTCCGTCGAACTGGAGGAGGTCTCAAGAATAAGAAAATTTGTACTAATTACTAATGACATTGGTGACTTTTGATATGTGTTTTGTGTTTTGGTTCAATTCAAACTGGCATGTGTCTAATAAAACAAGAATATTAAAAACGCTACTATTGCAATGAATAACACAGTCATAACAGAGAACTTGTCCATTAACATTGACACCACAGTCAGACTTGCACTGTGTACAATGCCTAATCTGTTTTCCAATTTTTGTTCGAAAACAAAGGTACTATGCTGTGGTAATCATTTACTGAAGTATGTTTGTGTTAAATTGATGTTTATATTGGGCACAAATTATTAATGATGTATATCACAGAGTCAATATTTTAAACACAACCCTACAACATGGCTGTAAAGAGTGGTTATATGAGTTACTGTAGCCTTCCTGTCAGCTTGATCCAGTCTGCCCGTTTACTTCTGACCTCTCTCATCAAGAAATTTCTGCCCACAGAACTGCAGATATTTTTTCCTGCTTTTCACACTGTTCTGTGTAAATTATAGAGACTGTTGTATATGATTTAGCCTTGGGTTCTGACAGGTAGGACCATTCTAAAACATTAATCATGTTTGTCTGAAGCCCCTCCTTTGCTGAATTGGTTTTGTGCTATGGCTCATCATCATACAGGAAAGTATCAATTTTCTTTGTCTTCAGCCGCCTAACAGAGGCCTGCTGATTTTGTGCCAAAATAGATAGGTAATTGGAGCTATCACTGGTTTCCTCTAGCTTGACTAGAGCCCCAGTCTGGGCTGAAGAGAAACAGATGCATAAGATGATGCTCCCAACACCATGCTTCACCATGGGTATGGGTATCTTTGGGTGATAGAGAGCCTATCATGTTCACACTGTACATCCTGTGTTATGTCTAGGGGCTGTTGTGTGTAAAAATCCCAGGAGATCAGCAGTTTATGTATATATATAAACTAAAACATTAAGGAAAGTATATTATATATAATATACCATATATGTCTTACAAAAGAGGCGCAATAACACTTTTATAATGTGTGTTTGCCCTCAGTGGTGTTTCTAGCCAATCAGAGGCACTCACCCTACCCTCATTAATTAAAGTGCTCACTTTATATTGAGCATGCACACTAAACTGATTGCCCTTCAAACTAACAGCATTTTAAGATCCATCAGGGGCAGATAGAAAGACCATTTGATGCTCTCTCAGCCTTAACAAGCTACTACTGCAGCAGGTGCAGCACACACACACACACACTTCACACACATTCTCACAGTGCTTCTTTAATTCAAAGCTTTCTTGCAAGTATGAGATAATTATGTCCAGGTTAAGTGAGGATTCTTTGTAAAATGCTGAATATACTGAAATGTTTTGATCTATTCTGATTTTAAGTGGAGCATCCAAGACTCATTCAGTAACCTTTTTTAACCATGCAAAAGAGAGACCAAGTAAAATTAAGATTTCTTCAGTTCATTAAGACTGTCAAAGGGGAAAAAAAACCCCAAAACCCTGGCTCTCCACTCCAAATCCAGCTTTTGCATTTGGAAATAGCATTTAGGTTTCGTGTTAATTTTTCCCCTGTAAAGGGCTGTATTCAAAATTGGCAATTTAAGTCCAAAAGTCAACATATACACAGGGAAAGCTTCTTGTATTTAGAGTTGGTTTACACAGGTACTTCAGTTGATTTTCTGGGTTTCTCATTTCAAATTATTAAAATTACTTTCATTGAATGTATGCTTCTGAGATTGCCAGATTTTCTTGAGCAGAATTGTCCAAGACAGTTTTTCAATATTGTCTAGACACAAGCACTTATAGAATAGAAAACGAATCCTGACATTTTTTTTTGTTGTATTACAATGTAACATAAAATCTAGACAAATTGTACAATAGAAAAGACGAATACACATATATATTAATGAGAAAATGGTAACCATTGAAAGAAATATCTAATAGGAATTTGGTATATTTCCAATGTATTGCTGCATGAATACCTCTAGTTGTAATTCACATTAATCACTGAACATTTGGTTTAACAGTATGACCCTCATTATTTGGCAGATTATAATATAGCACTTGCTTCAGCACATGTATTCATTTTTCTTGTGCCAGCAGTTAATAGTGAACATAATATAATGTAGTCACAAGACCCTAGGAAATAAATTGAGCTTATAAAATCACTCTGTTTGTGGGATGTATGGTATTTTATCATGTTTTTAATTTGCTATTTTGGGTTGGGAATTTGCTTTTTTTTTGTATTTGTTCATATGAGTCACACATCTATATAGAAAAAACTGTGCTTCCATGTTAAACAAACCTTTCATGGACTTAAAAATTTAATTATTTATATCATATGTATGTATTTAATATTAGCCTCATATGACAATTCATAGATCTGAGTGTATTTACAGCCCAAATCATTCATTTCAGTGTGATGTATTTTCTGGTTACATTGGCACTATGCATGTGCGACTGTCTGAGTAGTGCATAAATCTGTCTGAAAACCGATGTGTGAAATTAATGGTGTTAAATCATCTCTAAATGTGGCCCTAAAACGCTAGCCAAGCCTTTCCTTAAACAAGCTTTGGTCAAGAAATAATTAACTTAGTCTACAGTAAGCATCTTCAGCCACTTACATTAAGTGTACACAAACTGATGAGTAGTGTAAACTTGTCCAAACATTTTTTTTTCCTCTTCTAGTTTCAGCTGCTCATGTTAGAGGTCGCCACAGCAGCTCATCTGTTTCCATTTCCTCCTGTCCTCTGCATCGTGCTCTGTCATACCAACCAGCTCCATCCTAAGCATCCTTCTCCATACTGCACTGGTTTGGACATGTGCATCTCTTTTCTGCACATGTCCAAACAAGTGCAGTCTCTGGCTTTGTATCAAAACCTTCCAACCTGAGTTGACCCTCTAATATACTCATTCCTAATCCTGTCCTAATCCTCATCACTCTCACTGCAGATATTAACATCTCTGCCACCTCCAGCTCTTTTTGTCAGTGCGACCTTTCCCCACCTATATAACAAGGCTGCTGTCACTAACATCTTGTAGACCTTCCCTTTCACTCTTGCTGGGGCCTGTCTGTCACAAATCACTCCTGACACTCTTGTCCACCCGCTCCACCCAGCCTGCACTCTCTTCTTCATGAGTATTATTTTGTCTTAGTCCAATCCTCTCTAGAGCATATCTCCTCAACCTGCTCCCTACTCTCACTACAGATCTCAGTGTAGTCCTCAAACATCACAAACATCATAGTCCACGGGCACTCCTGTCTGATTTCGTCCATCAACCTGTCCATCACTGTTGTAAATAAGAGAGGCCTCAGAACTGATCCTTGATATAATCCCACATCCACATTGAATGCATCCATCACTCCTACTACAGACCTTACCACTGTCACGCTGCCCTCGTACGTATCCTGTACCACTCCTGACTTCCTCATGCAATACCTCATGTAATTCCTCTCTAAGTCCACAAAGACACAATGCAGCTCCTTCTGACCTTCTCTATACTTCTCCATCAACACCCTCGGAGCAAACACCACATCCCCTGCTCACTAATCATCACCTCCCTTCTTATCCTAGATTTCACTACTCTTTCCTGTAACGTCATGCTGGGGCTGATCAATTTTATCCCTCTGTAGTTACTCCAGCTCTGCAATCCCTTATTCTTAAAAAATCGTTATCAGTACAATTCTTCTCCACTCCTCATCCATCCTCTCACTTTCCAAGATAGTGTTAAACAACTTGGTTAAAAATTTCACTGCCATCTCTCCTAAACACCTCCGTCATGCTTCCACAGGTATGTCATCTGTGCCAACAGCCTTTCCATTCTTCATCCTCTTCATAGTTGTCCATACTTCCTCCATGCTAATCCATTACACATCCTGATTCACTAACCCTGCATCATCCAACCTTCTCTCACTTTCATTCTCTTCGTTCATCAGCCCCTCAAAGGATTATTTCCTGCTCATCTGCTCACCACACTCTCCTCACTTTTGAGTACATGTCCATCATTGTCCTTTTTCACCCTCCCTAACCTGTTGAACATCTTTCCCAGCTCGGTCTCTCTTCCTAGCCAATTGGTACAGGACATTTTCTCCCTCCTTAGTGTCCAGCCTTCTAAAAACTTGTCATATGCCTCATCATTAGCCTTCACCACCTCTCACTTTGCCTTATGCCTTGTCGCCTAATACTCCTGTCTACTTTCGTCATCTCTCTGACTATCCCACTTCTTTACCATCCTCTTCCTCTGAATACTCTCCTGTACTTCCTCATTCCACCACAAGGTCTCCTTGTCCTCATTCCTCTGTCCAGATGTCACACAATGCACCTTTCTAGCTGAATCCATCTATATCAAAACAGTTTATTAACAATAATAAATGAATAGACGAACATTTTCTTCTGTTTGTTCCTCGTTTAGTTGTTTTTTTCGCCTCTTATCCTGCATTATCTGACAAATTACAGGGTTCCTCAAAGCTACTTTTAGATGTTCTTGACATTTTGTGTCGCTCAGCATGTGATATCAAAGTGCTATTCAACAATAATTGTAGAGCATTGTTTCGTTAATTACACATCTTACAGTAATTGCAACATGACAGCTTTGCTGGACATACTTGGCATGTTGGTAATGGTAAATTGCGCCAAGCAAACAGACAGAAGAAAATGGACAGAGTAGAGGAGGGAAATGAGGTCATGGATCAGTAGACGTGCACTTAAGTATTAAAATACTGAGAGGCAAGAATATAACATCTCATTATATCTTAATTATAACTTCATTTTTAATTATTTCCACAGTAAGATGTAATGTGTTTTATGGTTATTAGTGGCTTAATTGTTGTCTCTGAGTTATTGATCAGAAGGTAGGGGGATTAACACTACCAACCTGCCTCCGTGGGCCTTAACTGTCTCTGTTCCAGGGGCGCTGACCCTGCACTCTAATATAATATTTGCTGTATTTGTGAAAATTAATGTCTCCTCTTCCTTCATGTTATCAGAATGTCTTAAGCAAAGTCATATACTCATACACATAAGCCCATACACTCTTTTGAAGCTACCTGTGAAGCATCAGTGTTTGTTACTAGACCTGCATAAAAACATACCCACCTACAATACATTAATGGTGCGTTTTCAGGTGTAAAAATAAAAAAGCCTAAGATGCTAGAAACCATACAGTTTTATTTTATTTTAAGTGCAACAGTTAATCAACACAAATGCAATAAATCAGCACTTGCACCATGCAAAATGAGGCTGCATGTGGAGATTTATAATGTTACAAGGAAGTGGAAACAAAGTTGTCTGATTTAAGCCTTCCCCATATCCAAGCTCTGATTCACAGAACAGTGGCTTTAAATACATCTTGTCACGCTGCGTGTTGTAGAAGGAGAATGAGCTTGATTAGGTGAGAAACCAGAGTTTAGACATGTCTGCACTTTGAGGCACTCCTGCTGCTGCTGCTGCTGCTGCTGCTGCTAAATTATCAGGAAACAGCAGCCCCGAGCAATCGCACCAAGGTCTTTACTCTATGATTAATGAACCAAATGAAGGTGTGAGAAATGTAGTGTTGACTCAGGGAGTATGCCTTTGAACTGGTGATCACACCATTTTGAGTTCAGTTCCTGAGTTTCTCAGAACTGAGAGCCAGTTTGCACTTGAGTAGAGCCCTTATCCTTTAGTTGCTCAACTGAATTCCTGTAACGACTATAAATCACAAAATATATAACACTCTGGTTGTTTCCCTGAGCTAACATGCAGTTAGCAACTACAGTGGATCCAGACTGGTCCTTGACTTAATACTTCATTATTCCAAGATTTGATGTGTTTAGGTGTTTTGAGTTATTAATTTTTTTTTATTATTTCAAGATGTTAGTGTTATTTGCAAAGGAATATAAAAAAAGTTCATTAAATTCATAACATGTCCTAATTAGCATCATCAGACCAGTAATTAAACCTGAAGAGTTTGTTACACTGAAACTGGTAATACATTAAACAAGATAGAAGTATATATATAAAATAAATAATATGCAAAATGCTATTTAGAAAGGTTATAATCTGCATAGGTTTTATACAATATACAGACACTACCCTACTTATGAACATACTGTGGCGTAAGTTAAAATCATGTTCGCAACATTTCCGCAAGGCCGAATCTTGAGTTGCTTGCCTTCTGTGTAGTACAACGTTTTGCCATAACCCACACTGGGCAGCACCACACGCCTCCTGAGAGCAGCAGTTTGGTAACACGCCCTTTAGTGGAAACACATGTTCGCTTGTGCTCTAGCTGTACATTACATTTCTCTGTTTTGTGTTTTTTGTGAGAAAATTAACCCCTCCATCATGGCTATGGGCAAGCGTAAAGCAAGTGATTATAGTGGCAGTGCTAAGAATTGGCAAGCAATCTCAATGGAAATGAAGATTGTCATGATTACGAAATTAGATCGTGGAGAAAAGATGGCGAACGTTGCACGTTCATACAACATGAATCGGTCAACGATCGGTACGATTTACAAGAACGAAGACCGGATTATGGAGCATGTTAAGGGCTCCGTGCCTATGCAGTCGACTATTATCAGCAAGAAAAGGGGGAAGCTGATAGAGCAGATGGAGAAATTTCTGATCACGTGGATTGAACACCAGAGGTAGAGACGGGCACCGCTTAGCCTTACGCTCATACAAAAGAAGGCTAGAAACCTTTTTGAGGATTTAAAGGCTAAGGCTGGGGAAGACGCTGCCATTGATGCCTTTTCAGAGAGTTATGGCTGGTTTCATCGGTTCAAGAAACAAACAGCCTTCTGGAATGTAACTTGTTCATAAGTTGGGCAGCGTCTGTACAAGATAAGCTGTTGTGTGGCTAAGGCAGGCCCTGTGCATTGCTTAAAGAGAACAAACTGGTATGGTACTCGAGCAGAATGTCTTGAATTAAGCCTACATTTTTGAGTAGGGCTTTGCATCAATAACTGTCATTATTAGCCATTTAAAGATCTAAAATATATATTGGCCAAAATAATGCCAGACTTGCAAGAATTGCAGGGTAAGAACCCAACAACTATATGCATCTGTTACAATTGATAGAAATGGATTTATGTCAAACATAATTGAATATGTCAGATTTAAATGGTCTAAATGACC
Source organism: Chrysichthys cranchii (assembly GCA_030068335.1). NCBI lineage: Eukaryota > Metazoa > Chordata > Actinopteri > Siluriformes > Claroteidae > Chrysichthys > Chrysichthys cranchii. Next base: position 11,881,253 of record JAQMCW010000004.1, read on the forward strand.
GCTACAAACATTATGGAATTAGATCTATTTAAGTGTTAGGAGACAACTTGTTAGGTGGTGAATTTTCCTGAATGTGTTTTCTAAAAGTGATCTATTATTCATTAGTCAAATATGTTTTTACTGAATTCCACAAATTCAGCATCTGGCGTATGAGGAAAAGGGCATTTTTGGAATATTTTGAATATTTGGAAAAATGCATATGGAATAAGAAGTAGTAGTAGTAGTATAATATTCAATAAAATAGTCTAACTGGTGGATTATGTGGTGTTAAATATGAAGACAAAATAATGAGATATGTCAGATTACCGTAACTAGATTTGAAATAACATGGCAATAATTTGTGCTACTGATACAATATCTTGAAATAATCGTGCCAAAATCATGAAATGACATATCTTGATGTCAAAACCAGATATCAAGTCAAAACAACAAGATATAGTATTGTGGTGAAATAGCAATACAGGTAGTCCTCAGGGTACGATGGAGATGCGTTCTGATATCCCCATCATAAGTAGAAAATATCGTATGTTAAACCCTGCTTAGCCTAGCCTACCCAGGAATCTTTTTCTGTATAAGAAATGCTGGGGTGTTTAGAAGACATGCTTTTGAATTAAAAATAGTTCTTGAAGCACACAAAAAAAACCCTGGTAATGCACTGTACAGTACACCGATACACAAGTTAATTGTGAGTTGCTGGAGAGAGTGAGGCATCACGCAAGGCGAGTGACGTGCACATCTGGGCATCGTCCACATACTTCTGAGTGTCATCTGCATACTTCTGGGTGTTGTCTGAACCTATCGTATGCCATACGCTGTTACGCCGGCCTGCCATGGATGCCTGCCCGTGAATCTTAAATATTTTCCAAATGTTTTACAATTTTTAGTGTATCGCAATCGTCTTTTTAACTTCGAAAAATCAAAAGTCGGGCCATTGTAACTCGTGGAGCATCTATACATATAAAGTCAAAATATCGGGCGTGTCACTACAAAATGAGTCCAGCTGGAAAAAATTTAACAGTTGTTTTGTTTGGATATTCTAAATTCACCGGTCATTTCCTTAAAAAAAAAAAAATCATTTGTTAAATCTGGTGGAGCACATACAGAGAAATTTGTGAAAATGTTTACGGTCTCATCATCTTAAAAGAAAATCAGGTTTGGAGAAAATCACCTGTAAAATTTGATGTGTAGTTTAAAATGAATGCATAGCAACCAAATAATTATGGCATTTAGTCGTGTTTGTAGGTTGTTCGACAATATGTATGATATTTTTGGGAAGGATACATCATATATAGATTACATTTGGCAGACACCCTTATCCAGAGCGGCTTACACATATCTCATTTATACAACTAAGCATAAGGGTTTATTGAGGGTTAATGCCCTTGCTCAAGGGCCCAACAGTGGCAGCTTGGTAGTGCTTGGATTTGAACTCATGACCTTTCAGTCAGTTGTCCAATGCCTTAACCACTGAGCCACCACTGTAGGTTAAGGACTGTATGTATGGTTAAATTAGAAAAATGATACGTGTTTTTGTTTTTTGTTTTTTTTACGTACACTTCTTTCAAATCGCTACGTCCCCAAACGAACTTTCGTGATGACCGGCCTCATATGGAGATAATAAGTGGAAATGGCAACATAGAGCTTCAACAGTTGTTTTTTTTTTTTTACAACCTGCAGTCCAGGGCTTCCACAAAGTGCCACAAACCAGATAGAAATAAACAACATGAATAAATGAAACACTGTTGGTAATGATGTCTTGCTGTGAGGATTGTTTTGTGCTGAAGAATAATAAGCATCTAAAAAAAAATCACTAGCCAGAATGCGACCCTCGCCCCAGTTACTTCAATTAATGCAGCTGTTTCTACTGCCTGTGGGAGGACAGGGCTCAGCTGTGTGTCTGAAGAGACCACTCACTGTTGCATGATATGGACCAATATTGAAGGCTTCTTTTTTTTTTTTTCTTTTGGACATAATTACAAAATAATTGCAGGTCGTAAAAAAAAGGAAATGCTGTTCCTCTGGTATTAGGCTGGTGCTGTTAAGGAAAGCAAAGTAATTTCACACGCATGTCAGACAGTTAATTAAATCCTGATTATACCACTGCACTGTTGAGTTCTTGTATTTTGATTGGTCAGGTGTGGATTAATTTTCTATAACAGCACCTCATACAGTAGTCCAGCTGCAGGCAAATCACAGGCTTAGCTCCTTATTTTAACAAGGTACAGAGGAGCTAGTCTGGTGGACACGTGACAAATGGATTTAAAAAAAAAAGCATGTAGTTTGCGATAGGGTGAAGCTGTATAATTTGGTTTTCTGACATGGCTAAGGCTTTGAAGGTTTTCAGTAATGGCAATTCAAGAGAGAGGAAAAAGAGATGGAAATTGAGCCTCCTTGTTCTCTAACATTTAAATTAACTACAAGCAGAAAAAAATTGACACAGAGTTCTCCAATTGTACAACTGCTGGCAATTGTCAGTGGAATAAGAGGAAAAGAAGCAATCACTCCACCCCATCATATTTAATTATTTTTCAAATAAGAGCAAGTGTTTTATGCTTTACACAGTGTTGCAAACTAGCTTTTGATCCTTCTTTTTGTCACTTATTCTGAGTGTTTCTAATAAACTGGACAGGCAACTCTAATGTACCTGCAAGGATTTATAGCTACAAATGAATCACACAAATCCAGGGTTAGGTGGATGGAAAAGCGACAGAAAGTTTAATGAACACTTCAGTAAACAGATCCAAAAATGGGATGCAAACAGATGCAAAAGGCAAGGTAAAGCTCCGGCGACGTACAAACAGCAAAATATCAAGGGCAGATCACGCAAGCAGAAACCGGGAACAAGTCAAACCCAGAGTATTACAACAAGAATTATCAAGGCTCTGTACGGTCAGGCTAGACACACTCAGCATTTACTTCACAAATTGGGAGTCCTTACATACTGTGTGCTGGTGAACTGGTATGAGAAACACCTATGAGTCATTAGTAACACGGTGAAACTGAGTGTGGATGTTCTTGGAACACACCTGTAGTGTGTGGTGGACTTGTTTGTATGCCACGGTGAATTCTGGGACATTGTGTGGCAGAATTTGGCGAATCTACGACAATGGATTACAATCATACACCTTATGAACGTAAATATTCTGTACATGTGTTTCAACTTGAGTTTGGTCTTGGGGACGAACACAAATGTGTATTTTGCAAGTCTAATATACACACAAAAATGATTTCCATATATATATATATATATATATATATATATATATATATATATATATAGTGGTGCCTCAACTCACAAACTTAATTTGTTCCGAGACTCTGTTTGTGACCCGATTTGTTTGTGACCCAAATCAATTTTTCCCATTGAAATAAATATACTCAGCAAAAAAAGAAACGTCCCTTTTTCAGGACTGTGTATTTCAACAATAATGTTGTAAAAATCCAAAT
>JAQMCW010000004.1:11899114-11914015 GCA_030068335.1 Chrysichthys cranchii
AAGGCACCCATGCCGAACCCGGGGCTCGAACCCAGGACCTTCTCACTGTGAGGCGACAGTGCTAACCACTCAGCCACCGTGCCGCCCTCATTAACCATTGTTATTGTTTTTTTTTTTTTTATTTTTTTTTTTATTTTACAAACTGCTAATATTTCTTTATAATATAATATAATATAATATAATATAATATAATATAATATAATATAATATAATATTTTTTGTACTATTGTTTTATTAAGAACATGCTAATAATGAAAAGTTCCCTTTTTCACAATAATGTAATTTCCACCTATCCCATTACACTGCAGGATTTGCTTACAAAAATTATTTTCAACTATGAAACCAGCTAGTATGATAGGAGGCTTTAAAGCCTCTTTGAAGATTTCTGTTTCATTATATTCAAGCCAGTGTGCATTGGGTAAGAGAGATAATCATTCATTCACTGCTTTATCCTGGTAAGTGTTGTGGTGGATTGTTACCTTGTCTTTGGAATGCTGGGTAGAGGCACGTACACTTTGGATAGGAGCTCCATCACAGGGCTCCATGTAACACACGTTCGTACGTTCATCTACCCCTGGAGTGTTTTTGCACCATCAGTCCACCTACTGCACATGTTTTTCTAAGTTAAACCCAACTCAGATAACCCCCAAGGAAATGCCTAAAACACAGTCGGAGAATCTGTTTAAATCTATACGCACATTTTTGCAAATATATAATAGCAATCAGCCAATATTATTGATTGCACTAGTGACAATGTCTGGGATTAATATAACCTAGTTGATTCTTAATACATGGATACTGTATGTCCACTAAAGGCTCTTAAACTAGCTGCAAAATGCCACCACTACAAACTGTATATCCCTCATTTATACAGAGCATTAGACCCGGAAATACAGTCAAGAAGGTTGCACAGAAAGGGATGAAATAAAATGAATATGCCACTAATTAGACTATTATTTCTCATATGGTGATGAACGTCCAGCTGGACCAGCTCCCATGCCAGTCTGCACATTATTGAGTCTGGCTCGCACTTTTAGAGCTTGGCTCTGAGTTTTCTGGTCTCCCCAGATGTGCCAGACCAGCTGGATAGTTATGCAAAGGCCACCAAGGGCCGCTGGTTGCTAGGATCCTAAAGCGAGGTCTGACCAGACAGATGGACCCAGGAGAGGTATGCACTATGTCTTTTTCTCTCACTTTTTTTACTCCCTGATATCGCTTGTCTGGCGGCATAGCTCCTCGTAGACTATCAAAAAATACCAGTTGTAAATAATGTCCTATTTTTATCTTGCTGTCTTGCTGTAAATTTAATCACAGTATATGGCAACTACTCTATAAAACCATATAGTGCATCCAGAAAGTATTCACAGTGCTTCACTTTTTCCACAAGATTCTATGTTGCAGCCTTATTCCCAAATAGATTAAATTCATCTTTTACCACAAAATTCTACACACAATACCCCATAAAGACAAAGTGAAACAAGTTTGTTTGAAACCTTTGCAAATTTATTAAAAATAAATTTCATAAGCGCTTGCTCAATACTTTGTTGAAGCACCTTTGGCAGCAATTACAGCCTCAAGTCTTTTTGAGTATGATGCTACAAGCTCGGCACACCTATATTTGGGCGGTTCCCCCCATTCTTCTTTGCAGAACCTCTCAAGCTCCATCAGATTGGATGGGGAGCGTCGGTGCACAGCCATTTTCAGATCTCTCCAGAGATGTTCAATGAGGTTCAAATCTGGGCTCTGGCTGGGCCACGCAAGGACATTCACAGGGTTGTCCTGAATCCACTGCTTTGCTATATTGGCTGTGTGCTGAGGGTCGTTGTCCTAATGGAAGATGAACCTTCACCCCAGTCCGAGGTCCAGAGCTCTCTGAAGCAGGTTATCATCAAGGATGTCTCTGTACATTGCTGCATTCATCTTTCCCTCGTCCCTGACTAGTCTCCCAGTTCCTGCTACTGAAAAACATCCCCACAGCATGATGCTGCCACCACCATGCTTCACTGTAGAGATGGTATTAACCAGGTGATGACCAGTGCCTGGTTTCCTCCAGACATAATGCTTGGCATTCAGGCCAAAGTTCAATTTTTGACCAATCAGTTCAATTGAGTCTTTCAGGCTTCTTTTGGCAAACTCCAGGTGGGCTGTCATGTGCCTTTGACTGAGGAGTGGCTTCCGTCTGCCCACTCTACCATACAGGCCTGATTGGTGGAGTGCTGCCGAAATGCTCAGATTGAACGGGCAGCTAGGTCTAGGAAGAGTCCTGGTGGTTCCAAAATTCTTTCATTTACGGATGATGGAGGCCACTGTGCTCATTGGGATCTTCAGTGCTGCAGCAATTTTTCTGTAGCCTTCCCCAGATCTGTGCCTCGATACAATCCTGTCTCGGAGGTCTACAGACAATTCCTTGGACTTCATGTCTTGGTTTGTGCTCTGACTTGCACTGTCAACTATGGGACCCTTTTGTAAAAAGGTGTGTGCTTTTCCAAATCATGACCAATCAACTGAATTTCCCACAGGTGGACTGCAATCAAGTTGAAGAAACTTCTGAAGGATGATCAGTGGGAACAGGATGCACCTGAGCTCACTTTTGAGGGTCATGGCAAACTTTGTGAATACTTATGTAAATGTCTTATTTTTGTCTTTTAGTTTTAATAAATTTGCAAAAATTTCAAACAAATTTGTCATTATAGGGTATTGTGTGTAGAATTTTGAGGTAAAAGATGAATTTAATCTATTTGGGAATAAGGCTGCAACATAGGATCTTGTGGAAAAAGTGAAGCGCTGTGAAAACTTTCTGGATGCACTGTAGGGAAGACAACTCATAAAGGCTTCTGCATCTCCTTTTACCTGTTGTGGCTTCTAAAATAGAAAACGATTTTCATTTATATACTGAAAATTTTTTCCTCCCTTTCACCATGGAGTGAGCTTATGCATAACATAGCATGTGTGCTTGTTCTCTATATGCTCCTGAGATCTACATGATGTGATGAACTGTAGTATGAGGACTACTTCAAAAGCTGAGAAAAAAAAACAGTCACTGTGTCAACTAGTCTGATAGACTTTTCATCAGTTATGAGGGGAGTCATACATTCAAGAATAGGCACAGACATTGAAGAACAGGGATAGCGGGCTGGGAACAAAGAAAAAAAGCAAAAGCATATTGTCGCTTGATGGCACACTTTGGCCCTGCAAAGAAACACTTCAAACATCCAAAGGAAGAAAATGAGATTAAGGCGCAAAGCTGAAATCCAACTAAAAGCCATCAGAAGAGTAAAGAAAGGATGAAGGCAATGCGAAGATAGAGGAGGCTATTTATGGGTAGAATTAAGAAGCATGGACAAGATGAGTTAATAAGTGTTGATAATCAGTTATAGCTTGCCATACACAAACAAGCTACCATATCCCTGGGGAAAATCGAAAAAGGACATTTCAAAATAGTATGGTAGGCAGTAGGCAATTTTGTTTGCTGCGTTTACCCTTCTGAGATAACGGCTGTCACATTTGGAGGGTAGCATTACTAAATCTGTTCCTTTATTTAGCCAAATATGAATGCTGCATCACATATAACCTTGTCTGAAATGGAAATTCTGGTTCGAACTGAAGAACATGTTTACAAATTTAAACTTTTCATGAAGATTTTTTTTTAAAAGAAATTATAATGTGACGTTACCAACCTTGGTACATTTTTAAATGAAAAATTTATATCTGCACATGCATATATAAAGAAAAATTCTTTTAATACAGCTTGTAGAGTCATTCCTAAACTTTGAAATTGACGATGTCTAAAGAAATAGCCGAGACGGCACCTTACCGTACTACACAGTATATATACATACCAACCATACTGAACTGTATCATACCACACTGTTATAATTATATTTATATCATATAACTTATAATTACAGTGTTTTTTTTTTTTTTAACTTATACTGTTTCTCTTCATTACTACCTTAATCTGTACTGCTTCTTTAGTATTACTGTACTATACTATACTACACTGTATATAGTATTATGGACTGTACATCTTTGCACTGTGGATCCAGTACTTTTTGTGCTAAATTGCTTCAATTGCACCATATCTGCAGCATATTTGCACTGCCATATTTATCTCTTTATCTTCTTTTACTTTTATTTTAACTTAGATGTTTCCTCTTGTTATTGTTATGTGTGCGAAATTACCGGGGGTCTGAGAGAAACGTAATTTCAATCCTCTGTGTGTCCTGTACATATAGCAGAATTGGCAATAAAGTTGACTTTGACTTTGACTTGTAAGAGGTTTAAAAGTGTTAGACATGTCATAATAAGAAATGCATGCATGCATTCACGCTAAAAAAGTGCTGTAAATTTGGGCAGCAATTTACTGGCAGCTTGAGTTGCTGTAAAACATTTACAGTAACATACTGTTACACATTATGTAGTTTAAATTGACGCCTCACATTTGCTTGAAGCAGGAAACAACTCAGCTGAAGAGTCTTGCACAAGGAGCCAATTAAGTTAGTTTGGTAGTGCTGGGATATGAAAATATGACCATTTTAGCCTTAACCACTGAGCTGCCACATCATGTACAGTGAGCTTGCACTGATTCAATACAATCTATCAGTGGAATTAATATAGTGTTGTGGTGGCTTAATGGTTAAGTTGTTGAATATAGATCAGGATGTTGTATATTCAAATCCCAGAGTTAGTATAGTTAAGCAAAATCCTAAACCTTGTGCTCACCAATATCTAGCATCAACTGAATGTTTTATATATAGCATTACGATATTACAGTACTTTACAGGAAATATGTTTTACCCACATTTACTGTACATTTCACAGAATTTTACTGGTGACCTGGTGATAGCTGCCAGTATACTACTGTAAACACATTAAAGTGTTAGAAAAAATGTTACCTGCGGTACTATCATGCCAGTCTTCTGGTTTATTCATTTAAGTCTAATACGTTTCAAACAAAGGTGTTTAGCCCTGCCCATTTTCTTCTACAAGCTTCTCATAAGATATTCACAGTTTCAGCAGAGTGTGTGAGGGTGTGAGGCAGAAAGAAAAGACCTGTTAATGTTTTCATTTCAGTTGCAATCCACCTTGTAGGCAACAGAGGGCATTAAAAATCACAAATTGTGTGTGTTTAATACATATTAGCCTTATGAAGTCCCAACGAACTTAGGACCTATCCAGTCGTTATCTTCGTTGATATGCATGTTTTCCTCCTAAAAGCATTTCAGCCATTCAGCTAGCTCTGGGGCAAGCCAGGCTTTTTAATTATACTCCTCCACCCTTCATTATTTGTTGAAATTTTAGAAGGTTTATCTGGAAGTACAGCAACCTGGCCCATGCTGCTTTACTCTGATGTTCATTCCTTATTACAAACCTGCAGGGTGAAAGCAGAGCTCTCACTCTTCCCTCTTCCATTATTTAGCATAAGAATATGAAATGATTTCATTTTTGAAGACACGTGCACAGATGCACACTCTGTCATCTTCTCTCGCTTATGCACACCGAGCTGTCTCTACCTATCATAATCTGATCATCTGATCTGTGAAGCTCAAGTCTGAAGATACAGCCATCTGCTCCTGCTTATGTCTTGCTTTGTGATATAGCTGCATTTGTGAAAGACACATGGTGCGGCTCTGCATTTGGATTCTCAGAGAAGCATCAGGCATCCATATAGAACATAGAAACTGGATTACAAGGTCTCCATGCAAACAAATCTAGTGTTACACAACGTGTTGGAAAAAGACTTCAGGCTGCACGTAATAAATGACATGGACAGAGACATGAACCTCGAACAACAAAGACTGCAGTGCATAAAAGAGTACAACATAGAAAAGGATTGCTTACAAGTTGCGTATTGCGTGAGTTGTGAATCATGCCATTTAAGGGAAAATGCTATTTTTTAATAAGTTTTTATGAAGTATTTTTAAACACTCTAGACATTTTTCCTGAAGGTTGTTTTCAAGATTGGTGTCACTGGAAATAGACAGGAAAAAAAAAAAACCCACTGTAGTATTGCGGATATCGTCAGAAAAAATAGACTAGAAGATTAGTCTGAATCAAAATTAATATATGGTGTATATAATCTGACTGGCATGGTGATGCAGTGATTTGCACTGTCACCTCACAGCAAGAAGGTTCTGGGTTTGAAACTCATGACTGACTGAGTTTGCATATTCTCCCCATGTCTGCATGGGTTTCATCTGGGTGCTCTGGTTTCCTCCTGCAGTTCAAAGACATGCAAATTAGGTCAACTGGCTACTTTAAATTGCCCGTAGGTGTGAGTGGGAATGGTTGTTCGTCTCTGTTATCCCTGCGTTATCCTGCCTCTCACCTGGTGTCAGCTGGGAAGTTTAATATCGCAACAAGGACATGAACATCATGGAGATATTGGGCTTCCAATGATTTCTTTGAACTGAGACTATTAAGTCAGTAGTGATAGATTAATTCTCAGTCTATAATCTGGGTTCCTATTAAGTTGTTTTTTGATACTAATTATTGTTTAACTCTTTGTTTAACTGAAGCTAAGTGTAAATGTATGTAGTAAATGTATGTTTTGCATTTTGTTTCATGCTACAATAGGCCTGCTGGTTACCATGCTGGTCAGTGTAGGGCTGGAGCAATATGACAAATATACAGGAAGAAAACCATACAATAAAATACCACAGTTCCAGTACACTGTAGATCCTGACTGCTTGCATTCACATATTACAATACAGAATCATATCACTTTTTTGGCAGAGCAGGTCATCAACTGTTGGCTTGAAGAAAATGCTAGTCTGGGTTTTTTTTTTTTCTTATTGCTGATGGATTTATGGGCTAGAAGCCCTTTCGGGTAGAAGAAAATGCAATTACAAGCTACTCAAGGTTATGAGTGGAAAGTCAATATACGTTCAAGAATTCACCCTTACATTCCCAAACAGCAAGGACACCACTGGTGTATGATTGTTATTTTTATGATGTATGATGTTTCTGATCTGACATGTAACATAGGCATCCAAAGATTTTCACCAAATCATACAATTAAATCATACAGCTTGACTGTAAATTATGAGCTAAGAAATGCAGTTTTATAGTATACAGTATTTTTTCTGCACTTTATGTGGATGTGGTATATTAAAAAAAAGTCAGTTTTCTTAAAAAAAAAAAAACCTTCAAGTTAATGTTCAAGTGAGTTTTATTTTCATACTTCTGTATAATGTACTGTATATATTGGAACAAAATGTTTCATCTGGAAGATACATGTATATAAGACAAGTGCAAAAGATTCAATGAATACTCCAGACAATCAGCACACAAGACAGTGCATACTAAGTAGATGGACAGCAGAACAACAGAATAATTCAAGCATATTTTAAATGATGTTTTGGTTATAAATTTCAATTTTTATTTATCCATGCCATCAAAGTACAATGTTCTGTCAGTCAGAATGATTTCATTATACCTTGCCTCGGGCCAGCTTACGGCATGCAATCAAAGGTTCTCTGTAGTAGTGAGATGAATAATAATAATTAAGTAGTATCTGCATGCCAGAATCTCCCAGTTTTAATTGCATGTGCATTACATATTGTAGCGCCATAATTACCCATTATGGGCTTTGTTTTAATGCAGGACACAGTCTGGCGTGATACAAATGTTCTAATGTGGTTGGATATAAAAGTTCATTTCTACCTAAAGAAATGAAAGTGCAATGATATGGTGGGGTGGTGTAACATGGGGTGTTGGTTGAACCCATTCCCTGTTTACCACCTACTGTACTTCTGTTCCATATCTCACAATCCAGTTTTGTGGAGATACACTATTTATTTCAACATCAACAACCTCCTGACTAAATACAGCTGACTGTTACATTTTTAATAAACAATTAGAATAAACACAATTGTGGCCACTTAATGTGAATCGGATATCAGATGCATCATCTGCTTAATCACCTTCAAAATCAGATGATAACATAGAAAACACGTTTTCTATCACGTCAGCTAGGTCAGACAGTTGGCCATTTCTAACAGGGAAATATTACCCTAGAATGGACTGTATGAGTGAAATTCAATGAGATATTATTATGAAAACGCAACTCAGTTTTTAAAGACAATCACAGAGCTGATTTATTTGAACATCACCTAACCACACCTCTTGTAATCTTGTATTCACAACTCAAGTATTCTTTCTAATCTCAACCCCTTTTTACAATTATGCCACTCTGCACCACCACCCTACTATGTGCACTGATGGTCATATACATGCCAGGAATATAATGGCCACACCAAACACACCAACCCAGCGGTTTTGGATCTATTATACATGTTCTGTTTCACATATCTCCAAGCATGTGTTTACACACTATATGACAAAATGCTTGTGAACACCTGACCAACAAATCCATATGTGCTCCTTCCCCCAACTGTGGACACAAAATTGGAAGCACACGATTGTTTAGGATGTCTTTGTATGCTGTGGCATTACAATTTTCCTTTACTGGAACTAAGTAATCAAGCCCAAACCTGTTTCAGCATGACAATGCCCCTGATCACAATGCGGTGTTAATGATGACATGGTTTGCCAAGGTTGGACTGGACGATCTTGAGGGTCCTGCACAGAGCCCTGACCAATGTGCCCCAGGCCTCCTCAACCAACATGAGTACCTGACCTCTCTAATGCTCATGTTGCTCAGCCATGGTCCAAAATCTTGTGGAAAGCCTTCCTTAAGCAGATGCAGATGTTATTAGAACAGCAAAGGGGGACTAAATCTGGAATGATATGATCAAGAAGCACAAAGGTGTGATGTTCGGTGTCCAAAAACGTTTACATAGAGAGTACCTATTGTTTTTTTTCCAGTGCAAACTATTCTTTTCTTTATAAATCTCAACCAGGGTGGCATGATTACCAAAGGAGAACTTCATGACTCTCATCTTCTGGTGTCATTTCTGCGATGGTTTTGAGTAATGAAAAACCCAAGAGTATATCTGTAATGACACTGCCAACCTTCCAGATGTTGTGTGCATAAGGACATATGGGTTATATGAGATCAAAAAGTTGTTGAATCAACTGTCTAGTCTAGTTGTACCCAGGCACAGAGCAGTTTGTCCTACCTTTAATCTCCACTGTTGCTCATTTGGGTTTTGCTCATTTTACACTGCAGGTGATTACTTCAAAACTGAGATGCTGGGTAGGTTTTAATTCGATTTCAAAGGGAGCAGTTGATCTGGCATCTCTCTCTAGGCCAGTGATAGAGTTTAGAGAGCTGAATTGGAGAATTCCAAGCCAAATGTCCAGAAAGCACTGGTGACGTATCTGAAATACAAGCCAGCTGCGTCCATCAAAGCTTAATGATGCCTGCATTAAGCCTTCATCTGCATGGTGAAAGATGCTCTGCATCATGCTTTAATTCCCCACTAATGAGGGTTCATATGAGGGAAGTGGTGAATAAACTTTATTATGTTTGACTAATGTCCTTTCATATAATCAGCCAAACATAACACTCGAACCATCATGCATAAGAAATACTTACAGATGTCAAAAACACAAATGAAAACAGAACAAAACAAAACAAAACAAAAAAAACCCTGATTAAAAGGCAGTCTCAGAACAGTCTGTTCGTCTTTTGACTCTGGAGGGACCAAAACACTGAGGTGGGACACAGACAGCCAGCCAGAGAAAATGATCCTTTTAAAGTGGATTAACTGAAATTAATTAGACTCCAATGCTTCTTGCATCAAATTATGCAATTATACTGTGTTCTGAGAACAGCTTGCAAAATCTTATGAGAGACAGACTAATAGTGTCGAGTCAGGAGCACAGAAGTGTTTAAGGTGTTAAAAATGAGTACTACTTTCAGGAGCAATTAGTACGTATTAAGCTAAACTGCAAATAATTATAATGATAAATGCAAGAGAAACACACACACAAACACACAAAATAAAAAGTAATGATTTCTATATACCGAATCTAAAGGAACAGTCAGCTGTTTTCTGTAGCCCGTGAACTCTGAAAGAATTTCATAAAATCCTGAAACTGTGAATTATTAATTCCCTGAGCAAATCCATTAACACCGCCTCCATTTCTCCAGTGTTCATGCTTCATTGTTCAAGCTTCAAAGAAGCTGCCTGACTCGTAGCTGGCACATAAACATAAGGACCTGAATTAGATATTGTTTTTATCGCCGTATAAAAATAGACAGCATCATTAAACCCCAAAGAGATCAAAATTCCCATGAAATGAATCATCGCTCAGATGAACACGGTTTATCACCCTGAGAAATCGCTTTTAAATGATATCAGCCAAAAGAAGGCGTAGAGAATGGTGCCGCAATGGGAGGTTGCGCCATATTTTTTAACCCAAACCAATTTAAGTACATATAAAGCTATTGTGCAAATGAACAATTAAACATGTTTAGTCTTTATCATGTCAGAACAATTCAGTTGCGTTAAAAGAAGCTACACAAAACACTAACAGTTACCGTGTCCATGTCCACATCTCTCTTTGTTTCTTTAAGAATGTGACACTCATTGCATGCTGGTTGTACTGCCCTATGAACCAGCAATTCCTGATAATATTTTCCCTTCACCTTTGTGCACTCATCATCACAATAGGTTTGAACCCATCCTAAGCCTTGTTACCTGTTTTATTTTAATTGCTTACAGAACAAATAAGGAAATTTATATCGAACAGCATATTAAACTCATCTCCCAAGTCAAAATTTGATATTCAGAGTTTAAGGGATATTAATGAGATTTTCTTCATATTTTCTCTGTCGTCAACCTATTACATCAACTTGTACTACAGGCTAAGCATGCACACTCAAGCATGTTATTTGAAGAACACAAAAGCTTTTTGAAAGAAATGACACTCAGATTTTTATTATTATTATTATTTTTTTTACCACTATCATTAAATACAAATCACAGAATTCGTATTTTGTTTTCAAATAAACGCACATGCATCACATATAATCCACGTCGGACCACGGCATCCGGTGTGAAAATAATTAGCAGAGAAAATAATTAGCTGAAACCTACCCCTCCTCCCCTCCCCTCCCCCTGAGCCCATACACTCACCAGGGAATGAGCAAGCAAAATCCTTCCTGATCCTCTATACCCAAGAGGCAACATTCTCTGAGTCTGTGCAATTAAGAACCAAGGCCACAAGAAACAGCAACAGCTTCTACCCCCAAGCAGTGTCTCTCATCAATCATACCAAACTCTGATGTGTACAGACATTAAACAGTTTGCGCCTTGATTTATATGAATGCACACACAAAGTACCCTGTGCTCAAGAGCGCCCATGCACAAATTTTATTCTTCTTAACATATCATTCTTTTTTATCCATCTCCTACTGCCTATTAAAACTAGACCTAAACATACTGCATGCATGTGTTTTGGGGTGGGGTCGAAGAAGACACAATGGAGAAGCTGTATTTAAATGTAGGATTATATTTTGTATGGTTGGTGGAGCGTTCTGTTTTTGAGTGATAACTCATTCCTTCCTTTGTCCTCAGCAATTGCTTTAAGCTGGTCAGGGTCTCTGAGCTTCTGAAGTCTATCCTGGAAACTCAGAGGATGAAGGGGGAAGACGACCCAGATGGGACGCTAGTCCGTTATGAGGTACCATGTACTGTACACACACGGGAGAATGTGTGAAAGTCCATATAGACAGTAAAATGATCTCAGGATTGAACCAGGACCGTGGAGCTATGAGGCAGGAATGCTTCCTGCTGTGCCACCATGCTGCCCTGTGTCAGACTGTAGCTAATTACTTGGCTAATAACGTTTAGAAAATACAGAAAGAAAGCCTGTATTTGCTGTATTTGCTACATATACATTGCAATACAGCAAAATTATTTTCTTTGGGTATACCAGCTTGTTAGGAAGCTGGGGTACAGGGTTAGCCATAAAACACTTCCCCTGGAGCAGATGGGGTTACAGGTCTTGCTCCAGGGCCCAGACGTGACAGACTGGCTATGCTAGGGCTTGAACTGCTAACCTTCTGATCAGTAAACCAGAGCTTTAACCTTTTTAATCTGTATTGAAACTTCCCTGGACATGTATAGTCACCAGAATAAAAGTTTATGTCATTGAAGTGAAGTCAAGCACAATCTGATTTGGTGAAGAAAAAAAAAAACTAAGGAAGATTTCTCAGCGTTATAGAAATGGGTTTGACATGTCCAGGCAGTGTTTAGTGGAGTGATGTTTTCTTCTTCACTCCCTTGTTTGAAGGCAATGACCAGTGACATTACATGTCTGAAAGGTGAGGGCTGCAACACTGCATTTGTGTGTGTGTGTGTGTGTGTGTGTGTGTGTGTGTGTGTGTGTGTGTGTGTGTGTGATGGCCCTGAGGTCTCTGGCTTGTAGCAGTCCCCTCAATTACATGGTCTGAGTGAAAGACCTTTAGCTTTCACCTCCCTATATGATCTTCCATTTTACAGAGTGCTACTTTTACAAACAAAATCTCTGTCTCAAACAAATGGCTTAATTTGACAGCTATTAAAATTGTGGTGAGCTAAGTGTGATGTTTTTAAACTGAATTAAAAAGCAACTTACTGATTTTCTTATCAGTTCCTATTGTATGGGAAAATTTGCTGTTTCATTACTCAATCTGTTCAGTAGTCTACATTATTATCTCTCTTTGATGCAAACTGGTATAAGATCACGGACATTTATTTCCACAAACAGTTCTTCATTATGCTCTCACTTTGTATTAATTTAACATTAAGAAAACAGTCGTCTTCATGCTATGGAAGTTGGGATTCATATGGTTTAGAAATTATTTACAAATAAAAAAAACCCATAAAATTGCATAAATGATTGCATAATAATTCATTGCCATTGTAGTGAAACTCCTAAATCATTTCTGGTGTAACCAGATGCCATCAGATGTCCCATACCATGGATATAAAAAGTCTACATACCCTGTTAAAAGTGCAGGTTTTTATTCTTTAAAAAATAAACAAAAAGCACTTATGTTAGATCTTTATTGTGATATAATAGCCAATAAAACCCAAGTGAAAAACAAACTGAACCATTTTAGGGGGAAAAACAAAACCTGGTTGCATGTGTGCACACCTTTTTATAATGGGGCACGTGTCTGTGCGCTTTATTAATTAGACGCTCTAATTAGACAATCACATCTAACTCATGTTCAGAAGTAATTATCGTCAGTAATTTGTCATCAGTGAAGAGATTTCAATTAACCCCAGATAAAGAATAAGTGTTTCTGCAGGATTTCTTTGACATATTCTTGGTTTCACCTGATTGCTGAAGCCATGGTCCACAAAGAGCTTTAAAAGAAAGAACAGGATCTTATTATCGAAAGGGGTACAAAAGATTTTCTAAAACATTAGATTACCATGGAATCCTGTGAAGGCCATCATTAACAATTGGAGAAAATAATGCACTACAATGACATTATGGAGAACAGGACGTCTCTCCAAAATTGACAAAAGGACAAGAAGAACATTTGTCTAATGAGTTTATCAAGAAACCTACAACAATATTAAAGGAGCTGCAAGAATATCTGGTCACTTCCTGTATGTGTCAACAACCTCTCATAGTCTTCATAAGTCTAGGCTGTGAGTTAGGGTGGAGAAAACCTGTGGAATCACTTGAAGAGGGCTGTTCCCAGGAAACTCCCATACAATGTGACAGGTCTGAATCGTTTTTGCAAAGAAAACTGGAATAAAATCACCAAATCATGATATGCTAAAATAGTAGTCGATTAAAAAGACTGAGTACTGTATTACAAACAAAAGGTACTTTAACAGTAAGGATTAGTTAAGGGGTGTGCACATTTATGCAAACAAATTATTGAAATTATTATTATTTTTTTTTTTTGCTAAAATGTTTTTCACATGAAATTCGGTGGTGGCTATATATCAAAGGTGGGAAAGATCTGACATCACTGATCTTATTTTCATTTTTTCACAAAAACCTGCAACAGGTGTATAACAGGTTTGTAACAGGGTTGTGTAGACTTTTTAAATCCAGTGTAACTGAATATATATAGTTCACCTGTCTGCAATGAAGGTGTCAAGTAATCTCAAGATAATATACCTATTCCTAGATGGCCCCAGAGTAATTTAGAGAACGTAAGAGCTATTGAAAGATGTCTAGAAGAAGACAAAGTTCTAGAAAATTTTCAAGATTTTTAAGGGGGTAAATGCATGGCATTATACACGGTACCGTATTTGGATCGTGATAGCTTGTGTTGGGTATCCTTCAGAACCCAGTGAATTGGACAGGAAGGCATAATTCATATTTACTGTATCACATACTGTATCAACCTGCTATTAAGTCCTGTGTGTTGGTGAGAGCTTAACATAGCTACAAGATGATCCACGATGCAGCTAGCAGCTGCCAACTAGCACCCACACTACTGACAAATGTTTAAAACAATACTACAATACTGGCATCAAACTGTCCAGCAGCAAATCAAGTGGCTGTGAATGCTTCACCTTCCTTACACAAGCAATGAGGACAAATGGTGCAGGTACTCTGGAGTAGGTTCTCCAGAGGATCACTACTGCTGTAGAGCTCTGGGCCAGGCCTAATGACTCACTGAGCACATCCAATTTCCACTGCTCCTCTTGACCCTTTGTGTGACCTTGCACTGGCTTTGCTCAAAGATCAGAACACTTCTGCTCAGGAAATAAGACCAGTCTGTCAGACATGAGTGGCTTTTCTGAGCTCAGATGATAATGATTACTGCCTAATTTTTGAGCTCATAGAGATGAATGTACGGTTTTCAGCCACAGGATTTATGAACAACAGCAGCAGCAGCAGCAGCAGCACCAACAACAATGCCAACAATAAATAATAATAATAATAATAATAATAATAATAATAATAATAATAATAATAATACTAAGTAGAAGAAGAAGAAGAAGAATGGCCCTACAATGGAATCTTGTGGAA
>JAQMCW010000004.1:11919028-11939167 GCA_030068335.1 Chrysichthys cranchii
TCTACAGTATATAGGAGTTAAACAATGAATCTGAGCTCAAAATGCAGAAGCGAAGCTTTAAATTTCAGGATATTTGCATCCAAAGCACGTCAACTGTTTTGAAACTTCTCCTACACACACACACACACACACACACACACACACACACACACACACGGGTTTGTATTTATGTCTTTGTGGGGACCTCCTTTTGATTTCTATAGGCATAACCCTAACCCTAACTATGACCCTAACTGTTACCTAACCCTAACTTTAACCATAAGTAACCAAACCAAATACAAGACTGAAACTATTTGTTTTTTGATTGTTGTCACAGATTTTTGTAAAATTTAGTTCTACAGAAAGACTAGAGAGTTTTACAAGGTAAAACAGGTTTATATCACATTGTGGGGGCATTGTTGTTGTGTTCCCCCTCTCATATCATATCATATCATATATCATATCATATCATATTATATATGATGTGGGAGGCAGGGGTTTAGTACCTACCAAAAATGGCCCAAAGAAGGACAACCAGTAAACCAGCCACAGGGTCAGAGGTGCCCATGGCTCATTGGTACGTGAAGGCTTGCCTGTCCAGCCGATCTCACAGAAGAGCTTCTGTAGCACAAATTTCTGAAAATGCTAATGCTCCCTATGATAGAAAGGTGTACACAGCTTGCTGTGTATGGGACTGAGATAACTGCAGACTGGTCAAAGTGTTCATTCTGACCCCTGTCCACCGCGGAAAGCACCAACAATGGGCATGTGAGCATTAGAACTGGACCATGGAGCAATGGAAGAAGGTGGCCTGGTCTGATGAATCCTGTTTTCTTTTACATCATGTGGACAGCCATGTGTGTGTGCGTGTGTGTTGCTTACTGGGGAAAGTGATGGCAGCAGGATGCACTATAGGATAAAGGCAAGCTGTTGGAGGCAGTGTGATGCTCTGGGCAATGTTCTGTAGGGAAATTTTGGGTCCTGGCATCCACGTGTTACTTTTACAGATACCAACTACCTAAACATTGTTGCAGACCAAGTACACCCCTTCCTGGCAACAGTATTCCCTAATGTCAAAGGCCTCTTTCAGCAGGAGAATGCTGCAAAATGGTCAGGAATGATTTGAGGAACATAACAAAGAGTTCAAGGTGTTGATTTGGCCTCCAAATTCCCCAGATTTCAATCCATTGGGTATCTGTGGTATGTGCTGGACAAACAAGTCTGATTCGTGGAGGCCTCACCTCACATCATATAGGACTTAAAAGAGGAGTCATCGGTTCTGGAAAAAGTTCGTTTGACAGCCAAAGAAATATTCATTGCCCTTCTGTGCTCCATCCGAAGCTCTGCCCCCCAAATTCATGGATACGCATTGCCAAGGCAATGACACTTACAAAAACACCCCCAATCTTACCTCTTCCCCTTCCCCCTGTCCTGTGATTGGCTGGAATAGTGCTGTGTAGTTCGCAACGAGCCACTTTCTTTGTTTCCCCATTTACAGAGCCAGGGCCGTGTACGAGCCGATTTTTTTTCTGGACACACACAGAACGAACAGCTAGAGGAACACAAATAAATATTTCCTGAATTTGACAAAAAGTGTACTGGATTAGAATTGATGACTGCTCCGTTAAAGGATCTTCTGCTAACATCTTGGTACCAGATACCACTGCACACATTCGGAGGTCTTGTGAAGTCTGATGGGTCAGAGCTGTTTTGGCGACGCAAAGGAGAACTACACAACAATAGCAGGTGGTTTTAATTTTATGGCTGATCAGTGTGTGTGTGTGTGTGTGTGTGTGTGTGTGTGTGTGTGTGTGTGTGTGTATACACAAAAATATCATACCATGCCGTTGACACAAAATCTTGTACCACAGTGATTCAACTTTCCAGGGCAAATTTATAATCTCTCACAGTCACACATGTATGAAAGTGAGAGTAAACTGTGAGTAGGAAATAGGAAGGAAAACAATGACTCTGCCTCTCATTATTACTGACAGTGAACGAAATATTTGCTATCAGAACCTGGTCTTAAACCTTACGACCTTTTCAGGCCAAAATGACCTGTTTTAAATTTAATGGCCAAACGAGACGAACCTGAGATCGCTGTATATTCGAAAGAGATGTTCTGACTTAATAAGAGGTCAAGATTGCTGTTAATGGCTTCTCCCTGAAGATACATGAAGACAGAGAGCTTAACCTTTCCTCTCAGATGCCAAAGGAGACTTAAGAGAACTCTCATTTTCTACTGTCTATTGCTGAGCAAAGATCTTTCAGAGGTTATAAGGGGCTTTTAACGGCAGCATTTTTCTGACACCACGCACAAATTATTACATGTAATTTTAAGAAGTAGACTTGGGTGTGAAATGAACTCCAGAGACTCTCTAGAGTTTCTCTAGAGAAACTCTAAGCATTTTGTCATGCTTTTTGTTGATATCTTCATGCTGAACGGTGACAATGCCTAAAGGTCACCTATTCTCATGGCTAAAGTGGCTCTGGTTCACTATGAACCGCTTCACTGGTGTGCTGGCACAAAGGGCAACTCACAAATAATTGGGCTAAACCGCTCAAACTGGAAGCCAGCAGTGTCAATGGGAAGGTATGACATTTATTTGCTTGACAAACAGACAGATTTGACCTTTTGGTAACAGAAAATACTAAGCGTTTTGTTAATGAGTGCCAATATTTTGATTAAGACAGACTGGCAGAATATGTGGGCAAAATAATTGATGAGGGAAGCTACACAAATACCTTCCTAATTAGACATAGATATCGAGGTGATGATTAGGTGTCAGTGCGCAGTGGGTCACTCACTTGGAAAAGGACAAGTCGTTATACTTTATTAGCACTAGTGTTAGTTTAGATCACAAAAAAATATGCACTATTTTCCATTGCAAATGCAACTAATTCCATTTTGTTCGTGAAACAGGATGTTATTCTCTACTACTTTATAGAAGGTGCTAAAAGGTCTGACACTATATATAGGGAGGATGATCCACAGCAAGCTGTGATCATACATTTAGTATTCAGAGAGAAAAAAAGAGCACATAATCCTACACTCAATAAATGTTTCACTCTCAGCCTTATCCAACAGAATTCATGAGATTTACTATCTGTCAGGCTCATAGCCATAGTTCCTAACATTGGATCTTGACATAAATTGCACCTGATTAGAGGACTTAAAATAGGCTTGGTTTCTGATGGAAAAGTCATTGCTGGACATGCGGTCAATGCCTGTTATAGTATTTAATATAAAAGTACAACATGTACAGCATGTTATAAGATCCTGTTTTTACTGACTGTTGGTGACCTCTGAATATAGCTTTGATACCAAGTCAATATAGAGGGCAATGAATTCTTATATCAAGACAACAAGGGTTACAGCAGAATATCGGTGTGTTTATTGATTTCAGCTAGGCCAACCCAGGCGCTCAATAATGCTTTCTGTTTGCCCTATACTTTGTATAGATTAAACGTTTCTTTAAAATCTAGGGAGTACACTTTCAGAAAAGTAAACGGTCTTTAGTAACAGTCACCATGCTATTTCCATACGGTAAACAAATACTTTCATAATCACTATCTTCCATCCAAAAGGCAAGCAGAGACACAATTTCTTGCTTATTTTCAGCACCGTAGCTATAGGTAACATTTGTAGCTCTGGAAAGCAGACTTGCAAGCAAATTATGATCACTATTTGAGCTAGAATAAAGATGATAAATTGTCCCACTGGAGTGATACCCCTGTAGCACTGGTTCGCAAACTAGGGTCAAGGGACTCTCAAGCGTCCACGAAGTAATGTCAGATGAACCATTTTTTGTGAAATCACAACCCACCATTATCAAAGTTATGGCATTTATTATTAAAGTCTTATTAGCCGGTATGATTAGATTCCTTAAATTGAATGGGTTTAATTCAAACACCTCAATAACAAAAATGACAAAGATATTGTAGCAAACAGATAAATAATGTTATCCAATAAACATTTGATCAAATAAATCTGTACTGAGGTGGCCCATTAATTATTATTTCTATTTATTATTATTATTATTATTATTATTATTATTATTATTGCTGTTGTTGTTGTTGCTTATTTATTTATTTATTGATTATTGGTTGATTGAGCTAGTTTGATTGATTGATTGATTGATTGATTGCAGTTAAGGGGTCTCCTGAATACAAAACTTTCGAGGACCCCCCCCACACACACACACACCCGAACACGTCTTTTGCACCTACAATTACGTCATTACGTGAATGCAGTGCTATTTTTAAACCGAACCGGACACTGAGCCTACTTTAGGGAACGAAATATATCCGCGCAGCACTTTTCTGACCAAACATCTACCTATCCAGTGATTTGCAGTACTTAAGCGTGCTCAGATGCAGCACTCCTGCCAGTCTCCCGAGCCTGTGGCCGCCCGGTGGACCTGCTGCCGGGCTCAGGGTGCGAGCGGCTGGAGACACAGCAGGCTGCAGCGTGTGGCACTAAAGTTTCCCGCGTGCTCTCTGATGTGTTTCTGGTGTGGTCTAAACACAAATATCTCCCAGTGTTTTCTGTGCTATGTGTACATCCTAACCGGGCTCGGTGCGCACGGTATGTCGGCTTTTATCCACAGAGTAGTAAACAAACACACAGCGCTTCTTACCGATCCCGATTCCGACAATAAGCCGGCCGATGAGAACAGTCTCCTTATTGGGCGCGGAGCTCATCACGATCCCGCCGATGAAGAAGGCGCAGCTGGCGAGCAGTACACACGCTCTCCGGCCGAACACGTCGTTCAGGAACGCGCCCCCGAGAGCCGAAAGAGCCGCGGCGGCCACGGTGCCCGAGACGAGCAGCTCGTGCCACGGCAGCGTGATGTTCTGCTCCCGCTTGAGGAGCAGCATGGCCCCGGACACCACGCCGGCGTCGTATCCGGACAGGAAGCCGCCGAGCGCCGAGAGCAGCGCCAGCACGCGTACGAACACCGGCGCGCCATCACGCTGGAAGTTCTTCCGGGCGGCGCGCTCCAAGTCCCCGGTGGAGGCAGCGCACGCGGCGTCGGAAGAAGCGCGCGAGGAGGCGGAGGCGGCCAGGCTCGAGAGGCTGGTGTTGGACGGAACACTGATGAGAGTCCGCTCTCCGCTATCATCGCCGCCTCCTCCCGCTTTCTTCCTCCTCTCGCCCATCAGGTTGGTCATGCTGCGGAGGGTGTAGTCATGCTCGGAGGATTTGCGGGACATAAGTAGGAAACAAATGTTTAAAAGAGTTGCAAATCGGTTTCACGGGCGTCCACTTAAGGGAAAGTGGCTCTCCCGAGTATGTCTGGTCTCTTCCTATGTGCAGAAGTATAGACAGAGATAGAATTGTTTTTTGTTGGTAAAGAACTGGCACGTTTTTGGTCTCTTACAAAAAGCTCAAGCATCAAGCAGCATCAGCGTAAACATCCTGGTGGTCCAAAGTCGCGCGTGCGGACGGTTAAGAGATGCGGGGTGGGGGGAGGGGGAGGGGGGGAGAGAGAGAGAAGGATGGTGGGGGGGTTAAAGTGAGGCGTTGACTGCTTTCGTCATCACCGGCGTTTTTTCGTGACGTGACGCGACGCGGTGACTGACACGAGCGCGCGTGCACACGCGCCCCGAGAGGCTACGGACCAAGTGTCTCCAAATGTCTCTCTGCATTCTCCAAGCTCTTGCTAGGGCCATATTTTTAACAGCTGGCCTCAACATGTTTCGCTGTGTTCACTGTTAATTGGTTGACTGAATAACTTATTGATAGCTTGAAAAAAAAAAACCCAATCCATAATAATAAGTTGTGCAGTTGTCCATTTGAACCTTTGCATTGTTTAATCCTGGGCCTCACGCTTTCAGGAAAACTGGTGCCGAATTGTGCCTTTCCTTGTCATTGGGCTGGCACCTTTAACATGTGCAGAATGTTCCATAACTTCAATATGTGTCATTCATGTGGAAATGTTTTACTGTACATAAGTGGAGCTGAATTAGCTTTTAGGGTGAAAACGTTCAGTGTTCTAAGTAAACAGTACGCGACATGGACAAAAGCTTGTGGACACCTGAGCGTAACACCTGTATATGTGCGTCGTCCCTTAACTGGAGCCAGAGGGTTGGCAGCACACAGCTGTGTAGGATGTCTTTAAAGCTGGAGCATTACAATTTCCCTTCATTGGAACTAAGGAGCCCGGACCTGATCCAGCGTGAGAATC
This sequence comes from Chrysichthys cranchii, assembly GCA_030068335.1. Taxonomy (NCBI): domain Eukaryota; kingdom Metazoa; phylum Chordata; class Actinopteri; order Siluriformes; family Claroteidae; genus Chrysichthys; species Chrysichthys cranchii. The sequence goes on from JAQMCW010000004.1 coordinate 11,925,199, forward strand.
CTCCTGTGCACAAAGATAGCTCCAAAAAAGTCATGGTTTGCCAACTTTGGAGTGGAAGAACTCAAGAGGTCTGCAGAGAGCCCTGACCTCAACCTCACTGAACACCTTTGAGATACACTGGAATTCTGACTTCGCACCAGGTCTCCTTGTGCAATATCAGTACATGACCTCTTCTGTTCTTGTAGTTGAATGAGCACAAATCCCCACAGTCACATTTATCATAACCCACCGAAAAGCCTACTCAGAAGAGTGCAAACTGTTATAGCAGCAAAGGGGAACAAATTCAATATTAATGCCCATGGTTTAGGAAGAAGATGATGAATAAAGTCAGGTATCCATATACTTTTGGCCATATAATTTACATAATAAAGGTACAAAATGTGTAATAGTACGGAATGGTACAGGTCAGTGTTTTAATATTTTTTGTGAGAGTGCATGCATTAACCTTTGAAAATCAAGTCCATCTTTAACTCCAGACATGTAATTTTGCAGTTACCTCTAAAATATTCATATATGACATTAAGGTTAATTATATTTGTGCACTGCCTCCTAGACTTGTCTCCAGTATTGTGTTAAAGGCATAAATGACTCCAATTTTTTATTATAAAGGTTTAAAAAAGCACATAATGCTAAAAAACTAATGCTTCATTTTGTAGTCGGATGAGAGCCTGTGTCTGACTGAAACAAATTCTGTTGTTCATCTGGTTAATTACTGTTGTGGTTGAAAATATGTCATGTAACATGTTCTATCATTTTATACGCCTCTGTAATGTCCTCAGTTTCTGCCCGCTTTGGTTTGTGAAGCATGATGCTATTATGTTTAACCATTAGGTACTTTAGCAGAATGCATGTGTAGTCATGATATTATTTGTAGACATGATTCATAACTTCAAAAAGATTATAAAAAGTATCTAAATATTTCAACTGAGCTTTTTCTTGATATAATAATTCAATTCAATTCTTTGTATGGTGCTTTTAACAGTGGACATTGTCACGAAGCAGCTTCACAGTACATGTATATAGAATCCAATTAAAAGCTTATTAACTTAGAAACATATCTATAAGTATATATATATATATATACATACATCCACATATACCCCTAATAATAGTCAAATACATATACATGTTTTAATGTTATTTCTTTTCTTATACATTTTCCTATTCTGAGAATATGTCTCCTAAATACTAGCTTTAATAACAGTACAGCATATGAACAATGTAAGAATTTTAAAGATCTTAAAATGGTCTGCATGCAAGTGTGTGTGTGGGGTGGGGGTGGGGGGGTGGTTGTGTTTGGGAATTTTTTTTTTAAATAAACCAATACTTATCTAACGAGTTCAAACAGATATTTTACGTAAGCAATTACAATTTAATTGCTGCTAATTTGTATATATTGTCAGTCTAGACGTTTAACTCATACTTCCTCTTCTGTGATTGAAAAATAATCAGTAAACAGTCTGCTAAAATGTTATGAGCCTATTGAACCATGTATTTAATTCCATCTAGGCACATTTCACATACTAACTAAACAAAAACGAGAGAGAGAGAGAGAGAGAGAGAGAGAGAGAGAGAGAGAGAGAGAGAGGACCTATTTCTAGATCCTGCAAGAGGCTTTTGTTTGTGTTGCAAAGAACTGAAGAATAATTTCTGAGACTAAATGTTCTTATTATGGAGAATTATTATTCAACTCATTAATCTAATAATTCATTAGGGTTCTTCAATGGAATCTCTCTAAATAACAGTAACAGTGGCCTTTTTGACACTTTTATTTTTAATACTGCACGAACCATGTGTTGATTATGCTTAATAAGTAGTGAACTTAAACAGGCTTGGACTAGGTTACAATTGGTCTCGTCAAGACCAGAGGCCACACCGGTAAATTTTTTTCCCATGGGTGTTTATTTTTTAACAAACTATTAAATTTGTATGAAAGTGTACCAGGGCCAAGTAATAAGACAGGCTATATCACCATCTGCTGGCCTTATGAATGTACACAGCAGCCAACAGTTACACAATTATAAATAACAGTGGTTAAGGCAGGCTTCAATAATTATGCTCCCCATGGGTCAGTTATGTATTTTACATAGCAGAACTTTAAGAAAATTAATAATTCTGAAATGGTCCTGCTGTTGGACTCCTACTAGAACTACTATTTAAGTAATTGTTCCTTCCACTGATTCTGCTTTTGGAGATCTTCTGTTTCAATTCATTTTATATAGGGCTTTTTGACCTCAGACACCTACAGTGAAATTTACAAACTTCTGGTAGCAACACAACAGTCACTAAGAACATCAGGAAGAAATATTGAGAGGAACCATCCAATTCCTATACTGTTTATTGGTTGCCAATCTGTCCAAGGGTAGCGCAGTCAGAAAAACACACGCGCACACACCTATGGCAATTTAGAGTAGCTAGTTGACCTAATCTGCATGTCTTTGAAACCAGAGCACACAGAAGAAACTCATGCAGACACAGGGGGAACATGCAAACTCCATGAAGAAGGATCCTGGGTGAGTCTTTGAATGAACCTGGAACTTGCTTGCTGTGAGGCAACGGTGCTAACCATTGCTCCAATGTGCCACCCTTGAGAGGAGCTGAGAATTGTAAATTAATATAATATAAATATAAGATATATTATAAGATAATGCCAAATGAAACCATTCAGAAAATGGTTAAATTTCATGCCGGGATGTGCAGTCAAGTTAACTTGTTATTTACAAATTATAACATCATAAGGCTATAAAAGTAGCTCCTAATTGGTTAAATCTGGGAATTTTTTTTAAGTGTTCCTCTTCTCTAAAAAAGTGTTCAGTTCTATAATAATAGTTCACCAAGCATTTTAGCAGTAAAACCTACATCACTTAATTTACAATGCATAGTAGTCCAGAGGACTGTAGAAAAAACAGAGACATATTAAAAAGAACAGATTCTAAAATATATCTTAGCTCACTATCATTAATCACTCTTAGCTCCAGAATGTTAGATTAGTAATTCCTGTTTAATGGTTTGCATAACAAAGCATTAACTAAGTTACTATTGTACTATATTGCAACCTAGTGAGATTTTTACACAGTTTAACGCAACAAATCTCTATTTATATTACAATACAGGTCTATAGGAATAAAGACTAATACATACTGAACATTTTGTAAGTACTTGTGACCTTATGGTATTAGAAGTTCTATTATGTATTCATTCTTAACCCAAATTGAAGCTTTTAATACTAAGGTCTTACTAATTTGAGTATTATTAAGCAAATAACAAGACCATAATTAACCTGTCATGTTGGGCTTTGCTTCCAGACTATGCTTCCCAGAGTGCATTGCAGCCTGCAAGCAAGGCTGCTGTGGACTGCAGCTCCCATGCTCCACATTCATCGTCACATTTACAGCCACCAGCCTTCTGATCAGGCACACCTGTTTCACATTACACACAAGCACAAATACTGTACAGCTCTGGAAAGGATTAAGAGACTATTTCAAATGATCAGTTTTTCTGGTTTTACTATTTATAGGTATGTGCTTAAGAAACATGAACATTTTTGTTGTATTCCTTAAACTACTGACAACATTTCCCCCAACTTCCACATAGAAATATTGTCCAGAAAATTACAACTGGTCAAAATAACAAAAAGACGCATTAGGCACAGAAATCAAGTCCATATTCAGTTTTAAACACCACAATTCAAATGTTTGAACTTACAAAGAGTTCAGAAATCAATATTTGGTAGAATAACCCTGACATATAATCCCAGCTTTTATGCATCTTGGCATGCAAGCCACCAGTCTTTATGTTGCTCTTGGGTGACTTTATGCCACTCCAGGTGCAAAAATTCAATCAGCTCATCTTTGATTGATGACTTGTGACCATCCGTCTTCCTTTAGATCACATTCCAGAGGTTTTCAGTGGGGTTCAGGTCTAGCTATTGGGCTGGCCATGACAGGGTTTTGATCTCATTGCCCTCCATTCACAGCTTGATTGGCCTGGTTGTGTGACATGGAGCATTGTCCTGCAGGAAAACCCAACCTCAGAGATAGGGAACATTGTCAGAGCATAAAGAAGCAAGTTTTGTTCCAGAAAAGGTTGTAGATGGCTTGATTCATGCCTCTTTCACAAATAAAAATCTGCCCCATTCCAGCCTTATTTCTTATGAACTACCATCTTTGAAATTTTGAGTATGGAAGCAGCTTGATGTTCACTGTATCCCTCCGCCAATAAAGGCAGAACTGAACCCATGATGAATAGATAGATTTGCATTGCAATTAAATTTATGGTACTACTAGCACTATTTTTGCCATTCAAACTGGTCCTATTGCAAGAGGATAAACAATGAACTGGTCTCCAGAGCTGTAAATGGACTTTAAACAACCATAAGGGGCAAGGTAACATATCCAGTGTTCCTGATTTTACTAGGTCTTTCTTTATCTTGTTGCTGTTCTGGTATTGACTTTGTAACTTGGATTTACATGATCTGCTCCTTGCCTCTGATAACCTGTTTGTACATCACCTGATATTTTTGCCTGTTCCCAGTTCTGAATTTGATTTACATTTTGGATGAGTCTGCATTCTTATAAATAAACTTCATTAGCATCCGTTTGCATTTACCTGACAGGTTACCTCACCTGCCACTATGGAAGCCAATGGGGCGGCCCCTTAAGCTATGCTCAAGACAGAGACCAATGGGGCGGCCCCTTAAGCTATGCTCAAGACAGAGATCAATGGGGTGGCCTCTCATTCCATAATCAAGACCGAGGCACACAAACCAGAGGATGAGAAGGAGGCTCCACAAGCTATAAGGGGAGACTCTGATGTCTGATCCACCTCAACCCAAGACTCTGGTGAGGATGTTGACCCCTCTGGTGACATCATTCCACCTGCCCCTCTGGTGAAGTTATTCCATCTTGCTGCTCAGTAGAAGACATCGACCCTCCCTCTGGCCTCACTATATTAATGGCTTGGGGAATATTTTTGCCCTGATTACAAGTTTGATTCACTGGACTTCTCTGCCCTGTTGTAAATATACTCTTAATCTACATTTGCATCTGTCTCCCAACCTTACCTCACCTCAACCAATATTACCTCACCTGCCACATGAATGCAGCAGGAGGAGGAGAATCTGGGATTCTAATTAAGACTCTGGAAGGAGCAGCAGGAACTGGACAAAACCATTGCATTCTGGGCCAAATCATGGCATGGCTCCCTCAAATAACTGGTGTGCCAGCTGAGCTCACGTGGCTGAGCACTGATAGTAGCATGACCAAAGGCCGATGGGGCAGTCTCTCATGCCATGCTCACTATGGAGGCAGATGGGGTGGTCTTTCCTGCCATGCTCAAAAACATTAAAATCACCTGCCTAATAATAAGTATAGGTCCCACTTGGTCCACCAAAACAGCTCTGATCTGTTGAGGCATGGGCTTCACAAGACCGCTGAAGGTGTCCTGTGGTTTCTGGCACTAAGATGTTGGTAGCAGATCCTTTAAGACCTGAAAGTTGCAAGGTGTGGCTTTCATGGATCTGACTTATATGTTTAGCACATCCCACAGATACTCAGAACATTGCCCAGATCATCACCCTGCCTCTGCCACATGTGGCTATTGAATCAACCATACTGGGTGGTGGCATTTCCTCAGTTCAAATTGATATAATCTAGTGAATATAAACAGCTAATTAAGGATGCCCAACATCTGCATTTCTGAAAGAAACCCAACTCTGTATTATACCTTCTTCCCATAGTGCATCCCAGTGCCATCTCTTTGATAGATAAGTGACGCACAAACACCCCTGTCCACATGAGGTAAAAGAAAATGTGATTTGACAGACCAGGCCACTTTCTTTCATTGCTCCAAGGTACAGTTTTGCTCACATTTCTATTGTAGGTGCAGTGGACAAGGGATAGCCACCTCTTTGGTGTGTGTGTGTGTGTGTGTGTGTGTGTGTGTGTGTGTGTGTGTGTGTGTGTGTGTGTGTGTGTGTGTGTAAACCTTGCTAATGCTGTAAGAGGCCACCTCTTCTGTGCATCTGCTCTCAGTATACTGACATTGTTATGCCATAAGGTCATGATTGCGACTATGGCTTACTGGTACTGATGGTTTGTGTGTGTGTGTGTGTGTGTGTGTGTGTGTGTGTGTGAGTGAGAGAGAAATAGAGAGAGAGAAACTGAGAGAGAGAGAGAGTTGTTGGACAATGTTTTAACAATGTTACATATTCATTGACTCATGTGCAATTTATTACAGTACATATTTGTTGATACATATACATTTGATTAGTGTGTCTGAAATCTATATTAAAAAGAACATTAACTCCACGGAATACATTTGGCTATCCAAATCATCCTTACAGGGTGGTGGCGTTTCCTCAATTCAAATTTGTATCATTTAGTGTGCATAAACAGCTAATTACGGATGTGCAAGATTAGTGTTCCTGAACAAAGCCCAACTCTGTATCATACCTTCTTCCCATAGTGCATCACAGTGCCAGCTCTTTGCCAGATAAGCAATGCACATGTGGCTGTCCCAGCTGTCCACATGATGTAAAAGAAAATGTGATTAACTAAACCAGGCCACCTTCTTCCATTGCTCCATGGTCCAGTTCTGCTCACATTACCATTGTAGGTGCAGTGGACAGGGGTCAGCCACCCCTTTATCTGTGTGTGTGTGTGTGTGTGTGTGTGTGTGTGTGTGTGTGTGTGTGTGTGTGTGTGTGTGTGCAGGTGCGTGAGAACCAGTTGTTGGTAAATGTTTTAACAATTTGTTCCATATTCATTGATGCATGTGCAATTTGCTAGAGTACATATTTGTTGATACATACACATTTGATGAGTACGTCTTTAAAAACAATATTCAAAAGAACATACTAACACATTTGGCTATCCAATCATCCTTACAGGGTGGTGGTATTTTCTCAGTTTAAATTTGTATCATACACTGTGCATAAATAGCTAATTATAGATGCATGAGTTTGGTTCATTTCTGAATCACCTGCAACTTATCCAGGAAGCTAGTTCCTGATCTTTAAAATGACTAAACCTGTTTTGCCAAGTTAAGATTGTTCAAAGCATCCACTGAAGCGTAATGTCTTCTAAAGTTGATTCTAGTAATAGCTTTGTGCTCTGTGTCCACACATTTCCCACCAAACGTATAGTCAGTTGTCCAACATCCGTGTTCCTGAAAGAAACCCAACTCTGTTTTTAAAAGTTTCGCTTTGCATCAGGAGAAAATGCAGAAACAAAGAAGGAGGGATGGTGCTATGCTGCTCATTGACCCCACACAAAGCTGTAAAATTACAGTGCAGTTTTAGGGAGAATTTTGAGCCAAGGTAAAAAATGTTATTGGACTCCATCTAAGATGTTTGTTGAATTGCAAGGGGAGGGGGTTGAATGCTTAATCCTAAATTCATTTCCTCATGCTATTCAAAGTAGGGGACTGGGTCTGGCTATAAAAAAAGCATGGCAGGAAGGAGCCTTTAACACTCTATATGCATGTTTGATGGTTGCAGGGTCAGAACATGGCTCTGCACCGGTTAATTTTAGGGATTTTAGTGTTTATTTCAGGTAAGTGCTTTTTGCATGGATTCCTTTTGTGATATATTGTGATTGTATAACTACAAATTGGAGACCACACATTTTTGTCATGAACAGAAAAATGTTAATTGCACATTATTTATTTGAATAAAGCACTCTAAATCTTTTTTTTTTTTTTTTTCAGTTCAGTTTGGCTCTGTCTCAACCCAAAGCCCAAGTAAGTAGCTAGGCTTGAACCTCAATACACATGTTTTAAATGAACATTACTTGGTATCTCAGATAAGCAATGTCTGGTTAAATTATAACAAGCATAGTTAAGCAGCTCCTAGCTATTGGGTTGTAGTCAGCTGGCTCTAACTTCTAGAAAGCGTAAGCTTTTCACTGATTTGACCATCTTCTAAATCCGTAGGCAATTATGCTACTCTTTAAAAAAAAACAAACAAAAAAAAACTTTATTATTCTATTTATTCTACTTTATTTCTAATTAATTTATCATTTCATTATTATTATATATTAATCCTGAGCCTATTTTAATCAATATGTTCTTCTTCTTCTTTGTGAATTCCTCTGAAGTGCCTTGTGTATGAAACGGCTCGTCTTGTTTAATCAATGAATAATAATAATATTTTGTCTGCCGACATAAAAACGTTGTTATGCTGTAGTCATATTTACTCATATTATAGATCATATCATGCCATTCCAGCTTTTGCCTTATTTTTTCAGATGTGTGTAAGACCTTTGGCAGTGGGGTCATAAAGACTTTCAACGTGACCATGTTCCATGTGAAATCCACATGTCCTCTGATACTGACACACTTCTCTCATGCGGGAGTCGACTGTTATATCTCTGTGCAGCGTGGGCCAGCTGGCTTCATGAACAAGGTCGAGATTTTGGTGAATAAAGTTGCTACCATCATTCAGGATGGGGTACTAACTGTGGAAGGAAACAGGTATCTCGCGCAACACCTGGAATAAACACAATAACGAGATATTAATTCATCTTTACATCTTAATGAAACGCAACATGAATAAAGGTCTTATTATATTCTTAAATTTACACCTAGATATTTTTAATTAGACCCAAGTCACCATTGTACACGATAACGTTCCTTAATGATTAAAATAACTTACTAGGGCTAGTGAAGTTAATGATTCTACTAGGTTGCAAAAAATGATGTATTTATATGTTTGATCTACCTCTTATCACCTTCTGGTATGCAAATATTACCCTTTTTTTTCTTGAAACATTCTTAGACTGGCCAGCACATGCTGGTGTTTGTGCTTTAGTAAAGCATTTACTGATATGAGCACTGTGTGAACACTACCAATTGATCCTCACAAAACTGACTTCAGTATGATTTTCCTTTGCAGCATCTCTCTGCCCTATGACCACACCTATCAAAGTGTGTATAAGTTCGGCATTTATACCAGGCTTAGAAGCAAAGTTCTGCCACTTTCTGTCACATGGTACAGTTTGCCTGGAGGTGTCACTTCACTTTGGGTTAGTACAGCAAAAAACAGCAAGACTTTTTCAGTGTCTCTGTGCAACCTCCATTAGAACTGAGTTTTTCAAGCACATGATAGAAAGACATAAAAAAAGAAAAGAAAAAGTATGTGTCAAAAATTAAATTCAAGTCCTCACAAGAAATTTTAAGTGAATTTTAAAATAAAATAATAAATTAATTATTTGTAATACATGCTGTCCTTACATTTTTTTGTTAAAAATATTTTAAATATTGACTAGTAAACATTAGATTATACAGTACCTGTCAAAATCATAGACAATTACACATTCATAGATTAAAAATACTTCATGTCTTAAAGTAATGATGGGCTATAATTTCCCTTACTTGAGTATTTTCTTGACATAATATGGATTACTACAGTCGTGGAATAGGGCTATTTACTGTACACCAGCATTACCTTGACACAACACAACTGATGATCACAAACACATTAAAAAGGCAAGAAATCCCACCAGTTAACTTTTGACAAGGCTTACCTGGTTAACTAAAATGCATTCCAGGTAACTACGGTATGAAGCTGGTTAAAATACTGCCAATCATGTGCAAAGCTTTCAGCAAGGTAAACACTGGCTACTTTAAAAAGCTAAAATATGAAACATATTTTGTTTTTTTTAAAACCCCGCCCCCCCCCACCGTTTATGTGCCATATGTGTTATAGTTTGATGTCTTCAGCATTGCTCTACAATGTAGAAAATAGTCAAAACAAAGAATACAATGAAACTATGAAAACTTTGAGTAGGTGTGTCCAAACCTTTGACTGGTACTGTATAGTATAAAAGGTCTTCACTGAATAATTCAGAGATTTTTATTGCTGGTTTTTGTTTTTCTTGATATAGGTTCAACTGGACCTGCCCTTAGTGACTGAGATGACTGGGATGTGTGGGAGACTAAATAGCTCAGGTTAATATCATGAGTCACAATTTTTATAAGAAGGTAGTATAAAAAAACTCCAGGTTGGTTTGTTGAAAATGTGCTAAACTATTGTTTATTGAGAACTCATTTATTATGCCATACCAAGCAAATATACCCCCCCCTCCAGAAAATCGAGCACAGCTTCTTGAGAGCAATGTCATCCGTGATGGGACATGTGCGACTGCGGATCCCCAGCCAGTAGAGGATAAGGTAAGGGTTCTAACAACAGGGAGCTAAATTATTCTAGGAATTTATCTTTAAATGTTACGGACCAGAAACTAGATGATGTGCCAGAAATTGGGGATATAAGGAGCTGATTGAGTTTTCCATGGAACATGACAGAAATTAATGAATTGTTACAGTCAGTCTCTTTCACTACACCAGAAATGAAGTGGACTTAAAATACAATAAAATAAAATAAGTGAAAATGCTCTTTTGGTTTTTCAATACATACATGCAGGTGAGGTCCCTTATCTTTTTTCTTATGTTGTAGGATAGCAGAGAATAACTTTCACTAATGTCTCACTAAAGGAATGAACTGAAATGATAATATCTTAGTCTCCTATCATAAGCGAGCTATCTCAGTGTTGCTTTTTACTTTTTGCCCAAGGGGCACATCAGCCAAGTAACACTATATCTTTGTATTTCAGAAACCACACAAACAATAGCATGTACAAATGACAAACATTTCTATTTTGTTTTCCAGATTTGTAAAGAATTTCAATCCTGGGCCAGAGAGTGCTTGGGCACGAAGCTTAAAACTTTTGATTCGCTCTGCAAGCTAAACATGTATAATAATGTGAATGAGTCTATAAAGTGTTCTTTCTATGAAGAATTCATTCCCCTATGTAGTGGCTCAAACCCCTCCCAATCAAAACTGCGAGACATAACTTCATGTAGTAAGTGAGGCAATTTTGTATACAGTACATCATTTAGAGGGCTATTTTATTTTCAAATTGTAAAGCAAATAATAAATGGGAAATTCTCTGCAGAGGAACATCACTGTCCTGGAGATCTGCAATTCAAAGCTCAAGGAGCTGCTTTTCCTCCCACCTGCTCCAACCCCCAGCTTCAGACAGAATTTCTTACCAGCACTTGCCTTCCTCCAAATGGTACGTATTTCATATCTGTGCTCTTATGGTAGCACAAGCAGACAACATTTAACATATTGTCCTTTTTGGGTTATGAGGTGTCAGGTGACAAGTTTTGCACTAGGATCCTTGATTGCAGATTCAAACCCTGTGTTTGTTTAATCATCCATAACTGAGGAGCGTTTAACCCAATTAGCATTTTACTGAATAGAAAAAAATATCACTCCCATCTTTTCAGATTTAATATTATTATCAGATTATGAGAGGGCACAATAATATTACCAGCTGTGCAGTCGTGAACTGCCTGCTGGCAGGGGCAATTAAAAATGTCACTTTTTCTTTTTGGACAATTTTTGAATTATGAGAAGAAGCATACTACTAGAGAGCAACCTTATACAAGTTGTATATGTCAAAATGCATAAAGTTTGGAAGGTCAGGTAATATTATATTATGGAAGTGTACTCCTGGGCAAAAAAAACTGGCCAAACCAAAACATACAATGCATTAAGCTTGTAACACTCTTAACAGCAAATAATTCATTAGGAAATTAGCAAGAAATAAACAAATGGATAAAGTTACTAAGTATGGGATAACCTTTTGGTTTGAGTTCCTTAAATGTTCCATTTTTATGGGCAAATTTACCAATAGCTTTTTACTGAAAGAAGAGTCAGTGTTGTTCCACTCTTTGTTAACGGTTTCAAACTGAATATATTTTGGAAAATTCTGAACAAGCACACATGAATTTTGGATTTTATTTTAAAGTCTTTTCAGACTATGTTTCTAACTTTTTCCCTAGCAGTTCACTTTTGCCACAAGCACTGACAAGCAAATGGTGGCACACATCTCAGGAGTTCATTTTTCAGGCTGTTCATCATTTTCTGACCATTGATATGTTATTAAGATCATTAAAAGCTTAATATTTTGCAGTTTTGGCTCTTTTTTTGCCCAGGAGTGTAAATGTCAGTGAACATCATGGCAGTGCACGATTGTGCAAAGATGATTAGATCATTATATCACAAAAGCCTAGGCTTTTTCGTATTTTCGCCTAATCTTTTTAATTCTTTATCATTTTGTTTCCCACAGATGTACCATTAATCGATAGCCACTTTCACTTAATCCCTGCTTTCCCTCTCTCAGGTTTCGTCCTGAATGATCGAGTTAAAGGCTACCAGATTGTCAAGGTGGAGGACTGTCCTTGTGTCTACGGTGGAAAAACTTATCCCCCAGGGAAAAGGCGCAGTTCAAAGTGCCACACTTGGTAAGAAGACTCTGCTGTAATGTTCTGTTCATGTGGTCTGATTGGATCTTATAGTGCATTATCCTGACTTAATACACATTTGTGTCTGTGCTTGTTTTAGTGAATGCTTCAAAGGAAAATGGAATTGTTCAGGTAACACCTGTCTACCTCAGTGTGTCATTGAAGGCTGGTTTGTCACTACCTTTGATGGTAAACAATATTCTCTGCCTGGAAAATGCACCTATGTGGCTGCAAGGGTAAATAAAAATCATATCTATATATATAAAATTCTTTTCGCATTTGAAACGGAAATGACGTATGACCACAGAACATATTATACGTGCGTATGAGCGGAAACAACATCACTAGCGCTTACATTTTAACTAATCGCTTCGTTTGTGGACGCCATTTTTATATTGTCTTTACGAATTGTTATTATTTGTGTGAGAGTTATTTTACTGATATTGAAAAGAAGTAAACATCTATTTGGTAAGTAATTATTTAAGAAAACTTTGAAACAGAAATGACGTATGACCGCTCTTTGTTGAAAAATAAAATTGGTAATTAACAAACTTATTTTATACATACTGCATTAAATTTTTTCCCCCCTTGCACCCAGTGAGCGAAGGCACTGGGGAATCAGCTAGTATGTAAATAATAATTTTTTTTTTTTACAGTTGTATTATATCATGCAAAATTTACCACATTATTCCACAGGGTCTCAACTGGACTGTGACCATGAAGTTTTCTGATATGACAATAGAAGAACTGTACCTTGATGTGTATCAGGTGAGTTTTCCACTAAACTAACACTTTTTTTTCAGCTTTTCTTTCAAATAGCGATAACTATTTTTTTCTCTATATTTAGGAAAAATACACCTTCTCCGTGAACAGTGCACAACTAAGGGGAAATAAAATCACAGTGACAGATCTGTCACAAACCGGTACGTTCTTTAGAGAGGAAAAAGAATATGATTTAGATCCGCTGTAGAATATCCTTTCTGAAGTAAAAAAAAAAAAATACTCTTAGTAAAGTAAATAAGAAAGTAATAACCAAAAGCAGTTAATATTAGATTAAGCTGTGATAATGAGTTTAGTGAAGTCAGAAGCCTTTATTGCAAACAATGGAGACAAAAGTAACATAGACTTTTTAAAATGTTTTATTTTAAACCATATTTCTTATTATAGAGACTATATATAAAATCTAAAAAAACCCTATACAAATGGTCTTACATACACAATGACACTGATGTGTTTTTGTAAGCTAAAATGTCTACATTTTTGCTTGTCTTGTAAATGTAAATCATTTTACTTTCCAGAACACGTCACAGTCTACTGGCAGTCTTCAATGTTTGTTAAGGTCCAGACAACTTTTGGAATGAATATGCAAGTCCAAGTTTCTCCAGAAGTTCAAATGTACTTGTATTTGCCACGAAGCGTAACAACCACAGGTATCCACAGTCTCACAATTCCCAGTTCCTTCCATGGGCTTGATACAGTGAACCCCCGCAATATCGCGGTTCACCTCTCGCGGATTCACTACATCGCGGATTTTCAAAATTTGATTCGTAAATCCGAATTTTTTGGCTTTCATGGGACTCTGCAATATAAAATTTCATTTAAAAAAATGTTCATTCAAACATTAAAAGAACATTTAAATCGAAATTACACAGTATGCACC
>JAQMCW010000004.1:12084584-12100213 GCA_030068335.1 Chrysichthys cranchii
AGTTTCCTGGGTAACTTATTTTGAAAAATTCCACTCTCGTCGCACTACTGCACGTGACTCAGAGAACGTAGTGCTTTTAAGCTGCTGCTGCTGGGGAGGAAGCCCCGCCCTCTTCCATCGCAAAATTTTGCCCCCAACCCCGGTTCCGTGGAAAACTTGCCCTACATGAAACTGGTCCCTGGTACAAAAAAGGTTGGGGACCACTGTTCTAGACTACAAATTTTAAAACGTTAAAGGGCTAGAGTTGCTCTTCTACTAGATTAGTTTCACAGCCTTTTTAGGTACAACTTCTGTGCTTTGTTTGAAAGGAAAGAAGATTACTATAGTTTGGGCAATGGGAAAATAAAAACTTTCAACAGAAAAGGTCAAACTAAATACAGTTCGCCACCCAAGATTTAATCTCTTGCCCTCTCTGTTTAGCTGATACTGTTTTCCAGCCAAATGAAGCCCAGATACCATCACATTTCCACTTTCTTTCTTATTTACTACTCTCTCCACACATTTCTGATAGTTTTTCCCCCTCCACAACACTTGAAATTTCTTTCAGCAAACAGCACAGAACTACCGGGCCAGAAAACAATCCTTTCACGAAATTCACGTCTGCAAACAGGTCGTGATCTGTGGAAAAGTACTTGCTACGTATAATATATTCACACTATTGTGAGCTTATCTTACTAGTCTTTTACTTCCATTTTTGGTGCTTGACATTAATTCCTCATTTGCACTGATGATGTGTATCTCATGGATGCATGTATATTTATGAGCCGATCAGCATGAGACGTGATAATCAAAGGTCTCATTGCGAGGCTACGCTGGATTTTATTAGCATAAACAGGTAATCATGCAGGAGGAGTGAGGTTATAGCTATCTGTGGAGGCATCAGAATGTAGCCTCTCGGAGGCCGTGTCTCAGGTTACGAAAACTCGATTAGCAGCGAGTTTGTATACACAAGGGAACTAGTTCTGTTTACTGGAGCAGCCTGAAGGGATCAAAGGTATATAAATGTTTAATCAATAAGAAACTTTCTGAGAAATGTTACTGAAACAGGGGGATTATGCAGCACAGTGGTGTCTCACAACTCCAGGGTTTTGTTCGATCCTGAGCTCTGTGGGGTTTTGCATGTTCTCTCTGTGTCCATGGGTTACTCCAGGTTCTCTGCTTTCCTCCCATCCGTCAACAACTGTCGGTATCTGGATTGCCTGATTGCAAATGTCTGTCCTTTGAAGGTCTGCAAAATCCCAGCCAGAGTGATTTTTTGCTCTGTATCATGAACACTGACATATTTGAGGTATGTTAGTGAATAATCACAAAGTGAAGCCTTAAATCATAGTAATTTTTTTTCCTGGGTGTGGGTGTATGTATGTATGTGTGTGTGTGTGTGTGTGGGGGGGGGGGGGGTGTTCCTATGTATTTATCACAATCATGGGAAACAAGTGTTAGGGGCATTAGGGAGGAGGCTGAAGCTGGCGCAAGGAAAACCTCACTGCATTGTTACATTAAAGCATATTTTTTATTCCTGGACATGAAGCACACAAATTAAAAGGAAAATGTGACGTCACTGATGTCTAAGACCCAAAATACACGTATAGGCAACCCATGCTGTTTGATTTAGAAAGTAAAACTAGCCACAGAGCTCTGGAGGAAGGCTGTGAGGAAGACCATTTCCATTGTGAGCATGAATAGCATGACAAATAGAATGTAGCTTGAATGAACTCAATAACATGTATCTGTCCAAGCACCAAGCTTATACCTGTTTTAGATCACAGTGCTGATCACATCACTTCACAACTGAAAAAAACAAAAATCAAAAACAAAAACTAGAATTTAGGATGGAATTTAATTACTAGTCATTTAATTAGTGCTAGACTTCACACGTAATAAGACATCTGAAATTTATCTTTACATTGATCGCACTTATCCAGAGTGACTTACATTTATCTCATGTATACGTCTGAGCAGTTGGGTTAAGGGCCTTGCTCAAGAGCCCAGCAGTGACAGGTTGGAGATTCTGGGAAATCATGACTTTCCAATCAGATGTTCAATGTCTTAACCACTGAGCAACCACCACTCAAATCTATTACTTTTTATACTGCACTAATTCCTTTACATTGCATTAAATTTATTATTAGATTAACATGTATGCACTCTATAACCAAACATATGTGGACATCTGACCATCACACCCATATGTGATGTAACTCCACAAAGTTGGAAGCTCACAATTGTATAAAATGTCTTTGTATGCTGCAGCATTACAATTTCCCTTTACTGGAACTAAGAGACCCAAACTTGTTCCAGCATGACAAGTGTGCACAAAGTGAGCCCTAGGATGCATGGTTTGCCAAGGTTGATGTGGAAGAACTCAAGTGTCTTGCACAGAGCCTTGACCTCAACCCCACTGAACACCTTTGGGATGACCTGGAACGTCGACTGCACCCCAAACCTCCTTACCTAACATCAATACCTGATCTCACTATTGCTCTTATGGCTGAATGAACACTAGTCCCCATAGCCACACTCCAAAATCTAGTGGAAGGCCTTCCCAGAAGACTGGATGTCATTATAACAGTAAAGGCGACGAAATATGGATTGGGATCTTCCTCAAGTACATATTGGTGTAATCATCAGGTGTCCACTTTCTTTTGACCATGTACTGTTGAGAGAAAGCTCCGACTAAAGCTCAACATATTTGCATAGAAAAAGAATCAACAGCAACAAGTAGTGAGATACACATTCGCACCGTACATTAAGCCATCATATATCATGGCTAATTTCTGATCGCTATTTGGAAATTCTACCTATGTCTAACCACATTAAAAGCTGCTACTAAACTGAAATAAGTATCGAATGAGAAAAATATAACATCAGTCCACACCCCATGTGTTTCCTGGGCTCTGAGCAATAATCCTGAACAATTAGCCTTAGTAACATCAGACAAATCCTCATTGGAATAAGCCACTTAGGCATTGTGACAGATATAAATGTGACATAAAATCACGACGACATAGGTTACCTGAGCATGATTAAATAACATCACAGGACCTCTTCAACTAGATCATGACATCTGTTACACAATATATAATTATATACACACTACTGTTGCTAAAAACACTCAGAGATGATTAAAACAGCACTGTGATCACGCGCTAGCAAAATAAAGTAGCAAAAGATCTGATTTATTTACTGTAGATCATAACCATGGTACACACACACACACACACACACACACACACACACACACACACACACACACACACACACACACACACACATACTTCCTGTGAGGATCTTCCATTAAAATAATTATTAAAGCCACCAGTTACTACTACACCTAAATCTAAGTCTAAATTTAACCTCAGTCGAACAAAAAGGAAACACTTTTTGCCTTTTTTTAGCTTTTCAAATAAAACCTGCACGTTTTGTGTATATGAAAAAGCAGTTATCCGCATGAGGAGCTGTCACAAGTCCTCATGAGCTCAAAAGCATCAGATATTCACACACCCACACAGAGTAACTGATACACGCCTGTGTTGATTTATATCAGCCATTAGGAAACCCTCTTCATCTCAGTATACCAGTATAGTAGTGAAGTCTATAATACGAAAGCTTAGCAAGAAAGTGGCACCACACAGGAATTTGAATTTTGGGCTGACTCTAGTTACCATGCCAGATCAATTTCTGTTTCTCATATATTACGGTCCCTGATTATTTCTGAATATTTTTTTTTCTTCTCAGCTAGAAAATGACTGCGTGGAAGCTCTAAATAACTGGGAGGGCTATGATCGCCATCTGGAGCTTCTATTCCGTTTGCGAAGTTCTGATAAATGCTCACGTAGACAGAGATAAGGAGAAAGAAAGAGAAGAAAGAGTGAAAGACAAAACTCTTGCCGATCACGTGTCGAACTAACGGAGGTGATGGAGATTAGGAAGCTTATTTTGATGCAGATGGATGGGAATGAGGAAGATGATGATGAATGAGGCAACCTGAAGAAACCAGCTGTATCCTAAATCTACTCGAATCACATTCTAATTCACAAAGCTTAGCCTGCACTAAGGCAGACAAATGTTATCAAATCTCCAACAACATCAAAGCCTCTAAAGCACACACTCCAACATCGAACAGCAGGCCCAAAAAGCACAGCGCTAAGCCACTCACACTCCACTCACACACCGGCCTCTTCCAAACTGTCATCTCCACAGCACCTCGCACCCTACCTGCTTGTTTTTGAGGTCGAGCGAGAGCTCGTAGTCAGAAGCGCTGGCGTGGCTGCAGGCCCCGTTCCTTTGCACCCTCATAGGAGAAGATGCGGTGTGGTGCAGACTGGGCCTCCTGCCTCCTCCTGAACCTCCCCTCCCTCCTCCAGCCTCCTCTTCCTCTGTTTCTTTCTTCCCTTCCTCCTCTTGCTTCTCCTGCTCCTGAAGCCGCTCAGGTGACTCAGCCACAGGTTTCGTTCCATCTTTCTCATTCTCTCTCTCCTTCACTTCCACCTCTACCACCACCACAGGCTCGGGAGACTCTCGTGCTGGATCCCCTCCTCCGCCCCCCCCACCTCCATCAGCAGGTGGAGTAGAGACGTCTCCATCCGGAGGCGGCGCAGGGCCCTCGGGTGAGACGGAAGAAGCGTCTTCACTGCTGAAACGGAGAAAATGCAGAGTGAGCCTGCAGCCATCTGACCTCGTCCTCCAGTTAGTGCAGGCGGAGCCCTCCCTTTCTCTGGTTCACTCCTTCTCTCGGAGGAAGAGGACAAAGAGAGACGAGGGCACCCTGCCATCCACTGCAGGGCAGGACTGGCACACTTACCCCACAAGCAGAGGGATGGGGGAAAGGACACACAGTGACTCGTGACACACACACAGACAACAAGACACAGCCATGCAGCTCTTGGTGTGTTAGGCAGCAGGTGTGTGTGCGCGTGAGTGACTGCGTGTGCGTGTGTGCGAGCATGACCCGGCAGCTTCGTGCTTTCACTCTGCCTGACTGAAGCGATCCCACTGGGATGAAGAGTGTAAGGCTGTCTGTGTGCTCTGGGGAGACGTACATGACAGCAGGAGAGCGGCTTTGCTTTCTTTTCGGAGCAGCTCGCTGACTTTAGTATGGGAACATGGGACTCTCACTTACATAAAAGAAGCCACTGTTTCTCTCTTACCCTTCTGTCTCCACATCTTTTTGTCTCACTCATATCCTCTCCTTTATTCCAATCCCTTCTTCTCTTTGCAATTTTTTTTTTTCTTCAGTTCAATTCAATAAGCCTTTATTGGCATTACAATATTGATAACGCATCATCAGACTTGAAAGTTTTCGGCTCCTCACTCTCTTCTAGGGATGTCCCCACAAATGACAACACTATTCTGAATGAACCGATAATGCCTTTTAAACAGACAGAAATGCAGATATGATTCAGAGGCCCACGAGTGGAGCTTCCAGAAAGATTTACAGGGCATCCGGGTGTGACTAAAGGTGACGTGCACCAGGACTGGGATCCCGTGGGACACAAGTGGGAGAGTCAGAAAAGAAGCTTGTGGAACAAAGAAAGACGTGTACAATGGTTTTTTACAGCATCCTCAGTAACTGCCTGGTTTACGATTAGGCTTCTGGTTTGATTATATTTTGGGAAATAGAATCAACTAAAGTCACTGAAAATTGGCATCTCCCTCTGGGCGTTTTCCCAGTTTTCCAGATAACGCCATTCCCATTTCAGGTTTAAATCCAAACACAGATGCAGATCCTTGTAGGTCTAAACAGATACAGTCATTCCATTACATCCCTAGTCTTTTTGTACCCTCCGTCTCTCTTGATTTGTCGTTCCCTCATTGCTTGTGTTTCATCTTTTCCTTTCATTTCTTGTCCTCTAAAGGTTATTAGCATCTGGTTTAACATTCATACACCGACAGCATCTGGTCTTACATTCCAACTGACTGAACCTCTTCTGCTTTGGTGGACTGACATATTTCAGTAGACTGTTACTCATGATCAAGGATGTGCTATCAAACTAAAGATTATTCTTCTTGACATATCTGACATATTGGACTTCTTCCAGGGTCCCTGATGTTCTTCCACCTTTATTGCAGTGTTATGCAGTGTGGATGTGTTGTGTTATATTGGTTAGACCCCTGCATTTCGTCACCTACTGCACCAGCCAGCCAACCCTGAGGAAATGGGGTGTCAGTTTCCAAATGATCTCACCCAAGGTTTTTCCCATTTTTCTGTTTTGTGAGATTTTTGTTCGTTTGTTTGTTGTTTCTTTCATTTATGAAGTATGTAAGGTTGGGGGTTGGTTGATTGTGAGCAGCATATAAGGTCAATTAAGTCATGCCTTTGATTTTTAGCTTTATAAATCAACCTGACGTTCTCTCTCTGAGTGCTGTTTCTCTTCTCTCACCCTGTGCATTCGCATCTCTTTTTTTCTTTCTGCCTGAATGTGTTTGACCATGTATTTGTGCGATGACAGAAGCACTCTGGGGGGTTTCTTTTTTGTTCCTATCTTGGCACAGAGGCGTATTAGAGAGTGGTGCTATATTCAGACAGGTCAGGCTCGCTCAGGCTTTTAACAGAACATCTTCTGCCACCTGCATAAATCTATGCATGAAGCAGGAACTCGGTCTTCCCTTCTTGACCCTCAGTGCAGACAAACAGACAGCACACGTGGAGCTGCTCTAACTCACATCTAACACAATTTTTTCTTAAATGGTTTCATGCTCGTATTTTGCAATGTCATGTATGGAGATGATGTCAGGCATATACGCAGGGACGGATTACCGACGGGGACTGCAGGGCTCGTTTCCTAGGGTCAGTAGGGGGTCTTTAACAAGTTTGGATTTGAAGTGAATGATTAGTCAGGCCATTACGGTCGCATAACACAACACACAGGACATAAGTCAATAGATGTGAAGTAACAGAATCTGAAATGAATTCAGAATGTTATTGGTGTGTGAGTCTGAATTTGTAACTAGTCTGTTTAGCTCTGAGAGAGCTACATGAGCAGATAAAAAAAAAAAACATAGATAATATTAAGCCCCATCTTAAATAAAATCTGTCAAAAAAAGAGAGTGCCAACTTAAAAAAGAAAGAAAAGTCACTCTTTCGCTTGCTCATCTTCTGCCGCTTAATCCTGTTCAGGGTCGCGGGGGGAAGCGGGAGCCAATCCCGTCTGACTTCGGGCGAGAGGCGGGGTACACCCTGGACGGGTCGCCAATCCACCGCAGGGCGACACACAGAGACAGACAACCTTTCACACTCACGTTCACAGCTACGGGTAATTTGGAGTCGCCAATTAGCCTAATCCCCACTGTGCATGTCTTTGGACTGTGGGAGGAAACCGGAGTACCCGGAGGAAACCCACACAGACAACATGCAAACTCCACACAGAAAGGCGCCCAGGTCGACCTTGGGGATCAAACCCAGGACCTTCTTGCTGTGATGCGATAGTGCTAACAACCAAGCCACAGTGCCACCCTGAATGAAAAGTCAGAGGATGTTTATTTTCCCAAATGGGTTTAAAAACGATTTCCCAACGGAAACGGGCCAAAGAAGTCTCGACAACTTATGTCCATCAAGTTGGAGCTTTTTAAAAAAGCAAAACGAATTTGCGAGATAAAAAAAGCAAGAAAGGAACAATTCACCTATAGTAAAACTGCCTTCTATGCATTACCGAGACTACTCAAGTCCTCTAAATGGATCTATAAAATAGTAAAGTACTATATGGGCTTTATTTTCACAAGGACTGGGTTGTGTGGTGGAGCAGTCAGTGTTCTCCACAAAGGTTCTTGACCAAGGAATTACTAATCCCTCCCTGGTGGCATGTTGGTTGTGGCTCCAATTATGACAAATGCCTTTCTGAACCGCACACAGGAAATTGTTTGATTCGGAGTGTGATGATTTTTTAAGATGAAGAACGTGAATGAAATCCACCTGGTTATATGAAATGCCCTCAGTTCAATATTTCACATAACAGGATGCACCCTTTGGAACATAATATGGTGACGCAGAGGCATTGCAGAACTAACTGAGACTCTCACACAGGCAGGGTTTTGTGTTGAGGGAATGTTACATCGGAGAGGAAGCTAACAGTTAGCATTATCACAGCAAGAAACCCCCAGGAAGCCTTATTTAGACACAATAGGGGTTTAAAAGATTTTATCGCAGTGAGGTGGAAATATTGATTAAAAAAAAAAAACCTTATTGGATGAAACTAGAGCAATGGTAAAGGTCTAAGCCACAGCCATATCTCATTTCACCATGCATTCCCTGCATTGCCAGAGGGCCACAAGATAAACGTCAAGAGATGTAAATCTGTACCTTTCCGAAACAGCTGGCAAGATAAGTCAGGAGTCAGTGAGCACAAAATTGGAGCATTGCGTTGAGCATATGGAGTATGTCACTCTCACAGCATGTCTCCAGGAGGACAGAGAGAGAGATGTCTTAGGAAAATAGGAAACTACTGCTAATTAAGCATTGGTGCTAGGTTTCTTACAGTACATGTAATAATCATATAAACTAATACATATATCTAAACTATAAACCATATGTATTACTAAGTGAATGTCTTCCTTAACCTCTTTTATTCATGCATTCATCTTCAGTGTGCACTTTATCTTGCTCAGGGTCACAGTGGGTCTAGAGCCTATCCTGGGAACATTGTCTATAAGGACATGAAGATACCAGTCCATCGCAGGGCACCAAGCGCACACATTCACTCAGTCATTCACACCTAGTGGCAACTTTTGTTAGCATAGTCCATCTACTTACTTGCATGATTTTGGGAGGTAGGAGGAAACCAGAGAACCCAAGGAGACCAGGGAAAACACGCACAGTTGTACCACACATACCCAAGATCATGATTAAACTGGGGCAACTCTACCCACTGTACCCACTCTCTTACTAAGCTAAAATCTGAAACAGAACCACAATGCCTTAAAGCATTTCTTAGCATACGAGACTATAAGTTACACTATTATAGCCTTCTCCCTGTTCAAATTCAATCATAAGGACAAAGACAAATAAATCTTAAGGATAAAAAATGCCTTACAAATTCATTTAGGATTTGCACAGGCTGTATTCAGAGTCTATTTTTATTTATGCTGGAGAATTTCTCCATATTCAGTTGTGCTATGCAGGTGATTAACTTGACTTTCTGGGCAGCTTATACAGATTATTCAAATTATTTGCACATAACTCTCATCTCCAAAAATGCCAGGGGCAGTAATTTTTTCAGGTTTGACTAAATTTAAAAAAAAAATATTTGCACCCCCCCCCCCCCCCCCTTTTTTTTTTCTTTTTTCCAGCATAGAAGTAGGAGCCTATGTAAAGTAAAACGGTTTAGGCTAGACTACGGCAAAGAGCCCAATAAAATTTCTAAGCTTCTTATAAATAGTAGTAAGAAATCCCAACCAATTTAATAAGCCATGAGCCTTTAAAATAGCACCTGATTTAGCACATCCTACTTTTTTACATGATGAACTAAAAGCATATTTTGTACTGAAAGCAACAAAAAGCATGACACTTAGGCAGGCCTAAAAAAATGCTATATTGCCAGTATACAAATCTGATGAGCCAATGTTGATGTCAGATTAATCATGAATTCAGAAAATCTCAACATGAAACACATGCTCCTCGTGGCTATGTGATGGATTACTTAGTGTTAATTATCTTGATTGCTTCACTCCTGAGTATAAAAATTCATGCTCGAGTGTGTTTTTACTTGTGGTTGTCTTGTCTCCTCAGAAAGCATCTTGTGCTCGGTTCTTCTTTCTTTTATAGCTTTCTGGTTGGAATGCATTCTGCCGCATTGTGACTTGCTTTGACTAATGAATATACATAAATTGTAAGCTTGCACGTCAGCTAGTTATAAAGACCAGAATCCCACAAGATTCTAAGTCAGGAACATGGAGGCTCTCTACAAAATGAAATGGAGAAAATTTCTCTAGCTCAGCAATATCCTCATGGTTTACAGAATAAAAATAGGTGACGACAGACCTGGAGCTTGTCTTGTCTAAAGGTGTGTCTAAGGGTTTTCTCTTTTTTCTTCATCTCTGTTCTTCTGGAATTCTTGTGGCAACCATCTTCAAATTCAAGCTCAGTCTAATATAAAAAAAAAACCAAACACTACTCTATTATTTATTTTTCATGAGATGGGAGCACAGGCTCCTTGAGAATGAGACAAAACCGAAGACATAGGAAGAAGTCAAAAGAATAAAGGGCAATGGTGTTCTGGGAAAACAGCCCACCTCAAACGAAGGTAGTCACAGAGCTCGATACTCAGAGGTCGAGTGGCGGAGATGTTCTCAAAACACAACCGGCAGGGCTACAGGAAAGCGTTTGACTGATCGCTGGGAGATAAACCTGGCTCACTGGGTGGTAAGGAAGGTGGTGTTACGCTTACTGTCAATCAGAGCAACACCAGGCAATTGTGGGTGTCATTGAGCTCAAGTATGCGGAAGAGGGTTCAGCGGCCCTGTGATGTCACATGAGTAGCAGTTCCCTGGTTTGTAGGTAGGTATAATAAAAAGAAGTTAGCTATGATAAAGGTGGGTGGGAAATGGAAAATGACAAACTGGCAAACTGGGAGTAAATGGGCCAAAAAACAAACAAAGCACACACAGCATACATACATGGTACATATGGAAGCACACATACCAAGACAAAGTGGTGTTCATGCAGTATGTGTGCATGAATGTGCATATTTTTGCCAGTTGGTGTATCAGTTTGATCAGAAGTCTTGATCTTCCTTTATCTTGGTGTGCTGGCCTCTGATCTTCACTATCTGTATTAGAACCTTCTTAGGTCCTACGCTTGGCATCTGGCCATATATTTAAAGGCTTTGAAAGTGTGTCCTGGGTCAAAACGCAATCCTCACACGCCTCCTCTGTGCCTGCATAACTTCTTTAATCCTTCAGACATGCTGTCTATTAGCTATAGTATGCACTTTGAACAGTACAAGTATGTGTGTATAACTGAAGGGCTGCAAGGGGCTGCGGTGCGTTCTGTTTCCTCTGCAGCAGATTGCTGGCCCGAGGGTGGTGCTGCACAGCAGAATGCTGACAGACGCTGCACATACTGTACCACTGCAATGCAACATCGGAGATGCAGCACTTGCATGCAAACACAATTAAATCAATCCAAAGTCACAAATTCGAACGCGAACCTTCGACCTTTTATAGCTTAGGTATGTTCTTGAGTAACATTTTAAAACCAGCATCTGGAATGAGGCCGTAATTCGAGAGTTGAACGGGTATTCTGATTTCCACACATCTCTGAAAGTATGTGTGTGAGAAAACCCCCTCCAGCTGCTTTCACTTCACCCAGATTGTCACTAGAATTAGGGAAAGGGAAAAGCAATCCCAGTCCACCCACAACATGTGTGAAACACTAACTACAATTGTGCCCTCGGCATCTACCGCCAACAACAAAATGACTATTATTAATGAATTTGATGCACAGCATCTCTATTCCTGCACCACAGATAAACACTGGAGCTTAAACACAGACCGCTTCGCCCACTCAGCGCTACCACAAAGCCCCGACGTCCGACAGGCATTCTGAGTAGTATGACAGTTAAAGAGCCCCTTATGCCATTATAGCTGCTCTGCTATAAAAGGTTAAACCACAGGCTCGGGGATGCTGCAAAAAAAATTCTCCCTCTTCAATGTGTATTGTTTTCTTTCAGATATGTTGACTGCTGACTGTGTCCTAGGAACTAGCGCATGAATGTTTCCAGTTGCAGAATAAAGCTCCAGTTAGGGATTTAAAGGGAGAAAAATGTCCTCTGTTTTTGTAAGAAATGCAGTCTGTGGCTTGACATTAGGGTTATTGGTTTTTGCGGTTATTGTGTCAGAATGAGGAAACATTGCAGTGCTGTTAGATTAGTTTTTGTTTTGGAGTTGGTGGAGAAGGGCTATGAACATGAGAAGGCTTTGGGTTCGTCTTAATATCTGCTTTATGCAGGCGTTTGCTTGCTAACTTTGTCTAAGTTGGGTGCTAGTAACCTAATTAACGCTCCATAATAAAAAATATAACCCAACAGCGATAGAAAGGTACGTCATCTAACCCAGTCTTCTGAATGATTGTAAACCATGTTGCTTCATCCTGTTTTCAGCTTGAAAAATGGACCAGCTAATGCTGCATAAAAAGTAAAACAAATGTTCAGGAAGTCAAAGGAGTCTGTTTTATCTAATCCAATCTCCTGACTGACTGTGTTCCATGCTGGCGATTATCATCATCATCATAATCATAATCATTACTATTATTATTATTATTATTATTATTATTATTATGATATAAAATGTTACGTCTATGCACTGCCTAAATTAGCATTTTGTTATTAACCTGAGGTTAAATTTTGGCTACAGTGAATTAGCTTATAGATTTCAGCTGACAATGAGCTAGGGTGACTAGCCCTGGAATTCTGCTGCAATCATTTTATATAATTAATAATAATACTACTACTACTACTACTACTAATAATAATAATAATAATAATAATAATAAAGTACACTAAGTTTCTAGTAAATGACTGTAAAATTCAGGTTAATTGACTACATTCATTCAAAATGTAATGAAAATACGCTATATGGCCAAAGGTTTGTGGACACTTCACCTTCATACCCATACTGGGGGAGTGGTAGCCTAGTAGTCGGGGCAGTGGTAGCCTAGCGGTCAGGGCATTGGCCCTTCAATTGCAAGGTTGTGGGTTCAAGGCCCAGGACTCACAAGATACACTGAGGTACCCTGAGCAAGGTTCTGTCCCCAAGCACTGCTCCCTGGGAGCTGTTCTGTTTGGCTGGCCCCTGCTTCCCCTGGTGAATGGGTGAAATGCAGAGAAGTAATATCACTATGCTATGCTGTGGTCTGTTTCATGTGTGATTATCACTTCTTCTTCTTTCTTCTATATATGGTTCTTCCCAAACCGTCAAATTGTTGGAATCTGACGATTGTATAGAATGCATTCTTTGTATGCTGTATCATTACAATCCCCCTTCGTCAGAACTAAGAGGCCCAAAACTCCACCTTCTAGCAAGACAGTGTCCCTCTGCACAAAGCGAGCTCCATGAACACATGGTTTGCCAAGGTTGGAGTGAACTCACGTGTCCTGAACAAAGTCCTGATCTCAACCTCACTGAACACCTTTGAGATGAACTGGAATGCTGAGTGTATGGTAAGCTTCTTTAATGGATTGTTCCAAAATGTAGATCCTTCCTGGAAGACTGGAAGCTATCATAAGAGAAAAAAAAGGGACTCAATCTGGACTGGGATGTTCAGAAAGCAGACATGGGTGTGATGGCACAAATTTTGCCAATACAGTTGTATGCAATATGAGTACATGGGATATGGAGGTTATTTATAATCAGTCATTTACCTAAAATATAACTTCTTAAAAAATCAACATTACAATCATAATTTATGCACCTAATAATTATATTTACCACATGAAAACCATGTATTGATAAAGGTTGTGTTGCTGCTTCACAGCTCTAGGGTTCGATCCTGAGCTCAGTTTCTGTCGGGGTTCTGTGCAAGTCGGCAAATTGCCCCTAGATGTTAATGAGTGTGTGATTGTGTATAATACAGCGTAATGCATGAATAATGCAACACTATGGAAGACTTGACCTCAGATAATATCCACCCTTTCCAAAAAGGCCAGGTCTGTGAAAAGTTTACTGCTTTGTCGTCCTACTTTCCTCACCTTTACTGTCACTTCAGTGGGACCAAATTCTTTCTTCCTGAAAACAATCCTCATGCTCTGTATTTTCCCTTCATGCACATTAATCACCTTGCCATGTGGAAAGTAAGGTCAAATCCAGAATTCAGAGTGGAAACTGCATAAAAAAGCACAGTTACCCTTGTGTGCTATGGTGGACCCTGCAATAGGATGATCCTGTCCCCTCTCAAATATATTTAGAGTATATAGAGGACAGGCAGAGCAGTATTCAGTAAAAGTGGAGCCTTTTATCTAGTGTATGTGTTGAAAGGAATAGAGAATGAAAGAGGGGAAAAATAGAACAAAAAGCCTTTAAGTGAGACAGAGAGATGCACAGAAAGAGAATGGTGCAGTAAAACACTTGGACGTTCTACAACTCGAGTAATGCAGTAATGGCAGAAAAGAGCTGACACTATCATATCGTCACACTTACCACTGAATATTATCTCAGAGAAACAGAGAAACGCTTCAGCAGCGTGACTTAAACTCAGATAACCCTGTTACGACCTACTGGAGAGCTCTGAGTGAGAAAGCATCTTCTGTGGCTCCATGTCGCAGACCCTACTGAAATGTGTGGCGGTCTGGGAGAAGCCTCCACGTGATAAATCACCGACTGACGTTTTCTGCTGGAGACTTCTTAACTACTATACAAATCCCTGAACTAAAATATACTTCGCTTAAATTCGCTGAACAATCTTTGCTTTCCAAAAGTGAAACCTACCTGTCCATTTATCAGGTCAGTTCCATGGGAAACAAAAATTAATGCGAAATGTTAAAGAATTATACAGTTACAATTGGAAAGGAGTTACGCATCTGATTATCAGCATTATCCATATCGGATCACCTGAGCTAAAAGTCTCTCTCAGCATTTGAGAACAAACCTCCGCTGGTCTCTGTCAGCTCTTATATCAGTGACGGCGCTTAATTCTATATTTATTTGGTCGTTTAAACTTTTTTAAACTTCGTCAGCAGTTACACAGAGTGTGTCAGCACTCATCCCTGTTTCAGTGATAAGATGGCACAGGTGCGTAGCAAACATTTTGACGAGATCTGAATCGAAAACTGATCAAAAATCGATTAGGCTAATCCCCAGCGAACACAGAACGTTCATCTAACGTTAGCTTATGGTTATCCAATGGTACATTTTACAAAAACCTTCTGACAGCGTTTAGAGAACGTTCTCTACAGGATAACATTAGGGGAAAAGTTAATGCAACCAAATGGGAACATTCTCCAAAGGTTTTCCAAAGGTTCCCACATTACAAGTGTTAGGAGAACATTCCATAAACCAAAAGATGCAACCAAAAACTAACATTATATTTACGTAAAAAACAAACTTTCCTGGCAAACCGTAGGACAAACAAATAATGCAGAACGTTCCTGTAACTAAAAAAAATAATTATTAGTTGGGTCTCTGCTTCACTACAGTACACACATGGTTTCCCCACAGCTAGATCAAATAATAACGTTCACTTAGCTAGCAATGTTTAAGACATCTTTAAGCAAATGCCTCATGATTACTCGTGATCTTTCTGTGCAGATGCTAAGGTAAGGTTAGAATGTAGCCTAAATAAAAACATTCCCATGCTATTTTGCTGAAATACATGCAAGGTTTCCTAAAGCAGGGATGTAAAATTATATTACAGTGGAAATACTTGGATTGCGAGCATAATTCGTTCCGGAGATGTGCTTGTAATCCAAAGCACTCGTATATTAAAGCGAATTTCCGAATAAGAAATAATGGAAACTCAGATAATTCATTTCGCAACCCACAAATATTTATATAAAAATGATTAATACAAAATATAAAGTAAGTATACCTAAAACAAAATAACCTGCACTTTACCTTTTAAAAAAATGGTGGCTGGTGTGAGGGAGACAAGAGAGGAGGAGAGCAGGGGAGAGGAGGAGGATTATTGTGTAGGATGACTTTCA
>JAQMCW010000004.1:12122031-12135376 GCA_030068335.1 Chrysichthys cranchii
CGTTAAGATTAATCGATTAATCGAAAAATTAGTCGAAAAATCGGTCGTTAGAAAATTAGTCGTTAGTGGCAGCTCTATTTTTTTCATTTCAGATTACAGGATATTAATTGTTTAGAGCGACTAGCCATGCGGCGAACACCAGAAGTAAAAGAGTTGCGTGATTTTCAAAGAGGGCGTATTGTGGGTCAGTCTGAGGGTGGATTTAGCCAGTGTACGATTGTACAAAACCTTGGGATCAAGGAATCAACAGGATCCCACTCAGGTCGACCTGGACCTCGGTGTCTTCAGACTGTCGAGAAGATTGTTGGGGAAAAAATCCCTGTTGTAAGGCCGCTGATGTCGCAGAGCAACTCCGTGTGAGTCGGAGTACTTCTGTGAGGGATCTCCATCAACTTGGCTACTATGGCAGGGCAGTTAGAAGGACGTTTTCAGAAAAAAAAATCCAAAATGATGGTGTCTTTATACTTTTGAGATGTCTGTGTAAATCTATGAGAACGGTAACAAATGAAAACTTTTACAAAACTTCCCAGCCTTAAGAACAAGCCAAGCCAAAAACAAGGATGTTTATGACAGGATTTTAAAAACAGATGTTGAACTCGTCTGAATGTTCTCTGGGACATCATTTTAAAGTTTAAGGGTAATGTAAGAAAAAGAAATCTTCCACCAGCTGAGATGTGACAGATACATATTAGGGAAAATGACTGATATCATAGACCAACGTCAGCTGACACTTGTATCCAACACTGGGTAAAAGCACAAATCTTAATGTATGTCATTTGTACCCCAGCATGAGATATTAGCCATGACTCATTAAAAGTGATCTGTAAGGCAGTTGAAATTTTAAAAATAAAAATAGGCCACAGAGAAATCTGTTTAAGCAACCGCTGTGTCTTTCCCCTCCTTCACTAGATGTTTTTACAGCCCCATTTACACCTTGCATTAACACTGGGCCCTCAGGGTACAGGGTTATTAAATTATTTTAAAATTCATAGCAAAGAAAGCCACGACAAAGGAGGACGGCTCGTATTTTGATCTCTGCTGTGTCTTCACAGAAAACCCCTCCCAGGGGAAAATGAATACAGACTGTTCAATGAAATCATCTGGTGAGCCCACTCCTGCAACGTTCACAGCTAGCTGACTTGCCGCACTTTACCAAGCTAAGTAGACTGGTTTAAGTCTCCAGCTCTCCAAATCCCCCCTAGGCGTTGACGAAACAGCATGAAACACACACTCACTCAGACTCCATCACAGTACACACTTACCGCTCACCACTGACTTTTAACCCTTTCCTACGTGTGTGAATACAAACCAAACTGGAGTTAACACCATATTTCTGGGTTTCACATGTACTTTCACTTGTGTCACCAAAACCAATTACAGTTGCACTGCTAACACTTTACGTTAAGGTTCCCTTAACTAGTATTATTTACTGTATAACATGAAGCCTGAAGTCCCTTCTGCAATATTAAACTGTAAGTAATATTAACAAATTAACAAAGTAAATAACTTACACAAACTGACATTTGTGTACAGGTTAAGAAAATACACCTCAGTTAGCAAAACATCAGTTAGCAAAAAGTTAAACCTAGCATGTTCCTAAATGAAGATTTATTTACAAAAGTGTAAACAGGGAAAGTCTTCGTACAGCATAATTCAGAATTGTTTTTGTGAGCTGATTTTGATAATTGGTGATATGAGCAGTTTTGATTATTTTGTTTTATTTAGACTTATTTTAAAAACAAGTTAATTAACCAAGTATTAGTTGCCTTGTTTCTTCCAGTGTATTAATAATGCAAGTAAGTATATATATGGTTGTTGGTCCAATAAATCGTGGGAGTTAGTTAGCATGTTAGTTAGTTAGTTAGTTAGTTAGTTAGTTAGTTAGTTACCAGTCTAACTCTTAATAGGAAGCATCTTTTGACTTTGGGTTTTTAGTAATAACAAAATCGATTACAAGATTCATTCAAGACTAAAAAGTAGAAAATAAAAATATATTTAAAAAAACACACATATTAATTATAGAGAGAGTACAAAAAAGTAAAAAATAATTTTTCTGGTTAGAAAATTTATACATTCATCACTCAGAAAATGAAAGCATGGGCTCTTTTCCTTAATCAACAACCATTCCATAAGCACCCACGCTTTTATTTTCCGAGTGATGAATATATGCATTTTCTGACCAGAAAAATAATTTTTTACTTTTTATATATAATATAAACGTATATTTGTTTAAGCTTGTGTTTTTATATATATTTTTATATTTTTACTCTTTGGGAAAGTGTTACCCTACACTGGCTATATAAGGTCACTCTTCTGACTTTGATTTGCAACATAAAAATGAAAAAAATCACGATATTTAAAAAAAAAAAGTCTTGTAATATCCTCCAATAACACTCTAGGCTTAAAAATTTGAATTTCCAATTATTTCAATTAGTGCTGTTTCAAGGATTAACACATTTATGCATTAAATAATGTCAGCCGACTTAACCTTAATATAAAGCACCATCCTTGCATTATTGTACTGTTTTTTTCATAATGTTTTTGTCGTGGTTTTTAATTATACATAATGTTGCATAATTCGCCACATGGCCAAAAGTATGTGGACACCTGACCATCACGCCCATAAGTGACTCTTCTCTAAAATGTTGCCACAAAATTGAAAGCAAACAATTGTGAATAATGTCTTTTTGTGTTGTGGCATTACAAGTTCCCTTCACTGGAACTAAGGGGACCCAAACCTGTTCCAGCATGACAATGTCTCTGTGCACAACGCAAGCTCCATGATGACATGGTTTGACAAGGTTGGCATGGTAAAACTCAAGTGATCTTGAGAAGAACTGTAACTCTGACTGCACCCCAGGCCTCCTCACCCAGCATCAGTATCTGACCTCAGGAATCCTCTTGTAGCTGCATGAACACATATTCCCACAGTCACACTCCAAAAACTAGTGGAAAACCTTATCAAAAGACTTTTAGATTATTCCAAGAAGATTAAGACTTTAAGATTATTACAAGAGCAAAAGGAGACTCTGAAATATAGACGTGGATGTTCAAAAAGCAAGTGTGTGTGTGTTATTCAAGTGTTCACAGACTTTTGGCCATACAGTGTATTTATTTCATATACATCATTAAGTAGTTTTTTTCCAGTCTCTTAAGCTATATATTTATAGATTTGGTCAAATGTTTTTTTAATGTGAAAAAAAAAAATCTCCATAGAACAAAAAAAAAAAAAACAATCACTCAACCGCCTATAAGAGCCAAAAAAAGAATTCAAATGATCGCATAACTTCCATTGAAAACACAATATTTGAAGATCAGTGAACCCCAGCTGTGTATCATTTACATGAGTCTGTAATTTGAGGCTTGTGGTTAGGAACTCTACCTCCTCGATGAATGAGACACCTGATGAACAACAGAGGATCAAGTGACGATCAGCCTGATAGCAACATCAGTGAAAAAAGTACTGCATGGATACAGATGGATGACTAAACACAAATCCCTTAACAAAAATATGACTAGATGTGCAAGCTCATGCCTCGACTTCATTTAAGCATGGATTTGCTTATTCAAAGCAGCTCTCAAATACAGTCCAAACATCCAGCTATGGCAACGCTGATGCAAGTGCTATGCAAGTAGGCAAGAGAGGATAGTCCAGTGTAATGGTAAGAGCTCCGAGTTACCAAAGACCAAACAGACTTATTCGAGGACTGAAAATCAATGAGGAATAAAGAAACACATAAGTTATATTTTCATGCTGTACGGTTAAAAGCATCAGAATCAAAATATTACGTCTTCATGAGATGCACATGGAGGTTCCATGACTGAGAAACCTCTGCAGGCTTTAGAGACTTTCCTTTTTGCCAATAAAGAAGAAATGATGATCCACAGCAAGCCAAAACAGCCAATCAGCTGTGACTAGTAATGGGTCACTAGTCAGATCACAAATTTAGCATGATAATTACTGTCTAAAAAGAGTAATACAGCATTTTATTTATTTTATTTTTTAATGGCCTTGCCTAGGTTGGCTGCCTACACCTTTCTCAGTGTCATTACCCACTCGGTACGATTTTCAGACTTCTGATTTCTGAAGCCCCCAACATTCTCAAAAGGGGAGGCTAAATTGAGAATCTCAAAAATGTACCATTGTTTTAAATCATTCATTTCCCCCTCCCCTGAAAAAAACAAACAAACAAAACAACCAATGTTAAGAGCTGGACTCTTTCCTGGAGTGTGTTAAGTGCTTGTTTTTTGGGAAATGCGAGCGGTACACAGAAATACACACAAGGAGTCACTACTCTACACATCTACCGGCATGCATGACGTAGCACAACAATCACCATCTACCCCCTAAAGCTGGCCATGAACCACACAAAGATGTTGTACATGTACAGAGTGATTACTGAGGGAATTTCATGTCGCACGGTGTACGTCTAAGAGCTTAATAAGCAGCGATGACTGATGCATCTAATGCGGCACTGCATAATGGAAACTACAGAAGCAGCATTGAGAACCCAGCTCTACCAGGACTTCTGTGGACAACGGTGACAAGAATGAAAATGGCAGGTTGGTGAAAGCAGTGAGCTTATGATACGGTGAGAAACAGATGAACAGCAATTTACTAACAAACATCAAAGTAAGAACAGAAAACAAGGGCTGTTTTGGGGTTTTTTTTTTTTTTGCTAATTAAAAGAAAAAACAACATTTTATAACAAGAAAAACACAGACTGCCTTAAGCTTTATGTTTGAAGTGGTTTGTCTTTCCAAAGAATTCCTTTCATTTCACCATTAATATACTACCGTTGTCTAAAAAAATGAATCATGTCTCCTCTGGCATGACATTGATCTGGAAATTGATGTGTGTTGTCTTCTTTTTGATTTTAGATGCCAGACAGCCACTGCTGTCATAAGTGTATCAAAATATAGCCTGCATTTATAGACCTGTTTGTTGTCTAGTGAATCACAAGTGCATGGGATGTAACTGAATTATAAAAAAAATTAAAAAAAAAAAAGGCATGTCATCAACCGGCGATGGACCAAGTCTGGATAGACCTTGACTGGAATCAGCCCACTGATGTATCAAATTCATTATGTAATACTGAACATCAATCTCAGGAAAAACAATATTAAGCTGTGCCATTCTTGGTCACTGTGGTCGCACACTCAAGAGGACATCATTTAGACCTTTAATGCGTATCGTGTACAAAGAAACGTGCATGGAGTGTACCTTTAAATAATTAATCTAAAAGCTAATTAAAAGTCTTTCTTATGGTGTAGTTATTTATATTAGGCAATTACGTTTCCTATTTTCACCCCAATTTGGTCAATATCTCGTAATCAAACAACGCTCACCAACTGAATGGCTGGGTGGCTTCCTATGAGACAGATGAATCCCGACCGACTGCATCTTCTCAAATGGTTGCACGTGCTTTGTCACAGGACACGCTTGGAAGAATGTGCTGTCTACCCTTTTACGCATACGTGATCTCACAGATGTCCGTGATTGGCAAGTGTCGCAGTAACTTATGGCAAGATTTGCTCCTTCGGTCCTTGACTTTTCTTAAAATTCGAGCTAGAATCGTTTTAAAGATACACAACATTCACAGTACCATCAAAGTGAATGTTAAAGGTAGAAAAAGGTACCCTTGACGATGAAAGGTGCAGGTTAGGATTGTTTTTCTGAGCGTGCAGAGACAGTTTTATTGAACTTTCCTGGAACTCATAAGCTTTTACCTACAACCGCTTGCTATATGAGTTTACTATCTCAACAGGGGTATAGGTTAGGAATAACACTGTACTGACAGAAAAGGTAACAAAGCACAGTGCGATGACTCGCATATCAAAATACATTATGTCAAGTCCATGGGTGCATCGTGCGGTACTCAATACAGCTAATACACAGATTATATACAAAAAAAATGGTGCCAGTATTTGACCACTCACGTAATACTATACCTCAAATGTGTAAGTGATCATATCAGTTTAGTAACTGCCTGTGGTGTTTAGGGTCACCTTCTAAACACCTTCTGCAGCATTATGCTTATTTGACCACACCCCACTTTGACCAGCAGCAAATAATGTTCACTGCGGTACAGAAGGCCAAGACAACGGCATTGGAACTTTGGTATTACATCTATCTTTCTCTCTCTCTCTCTCTCTCTCTCTCTCTCTCTCTCTGTGCTCCTCTGTGGATTTCTCTCCACGAGTAATTCGATAACGGCGAGCCTCTGCAGCATTTAGACCATGATTTAGAGGCTGCGTCTCTGCCGACCGCTGCGTTCAAACCACTGCTTATTGTGACCAGCTCCTCAGGGGTCGCAAGTCCATCAATAAAGCTTTGGCGTTGTTGCGTGTTTTAGCTTGCCCTCATTTTTTTTCTCCAATATTCATTATTTAGACAAACCACAGACTCTGTAAACATCTAGGATCCAAAACAAACACTGAGAGTGCTTTGCTTAATTACTATTGATGTTTTGTTTTTTTTTCTGGACAATTTGCCAAACCTTCATTTGTAAGAGAGGTGAAAATGAAGAGCCAATTAGTTCTCCAAAAATAAATAAATAACTATAAATAAAAAAAATCACGCGTATGCACTAGCTGTAATGAGTAAAGGTCCGTTGTGCATTTTCTTCAAAGCCATGAATCCGTGAACCATGAAGATGTCTGGTATTAGACCAGAATAAATGATGCAATGTTAAATAATGAATTTATTAATAAGGACTTGATTATTTATGTTCGTCGTCAAAGATCAATCAATAAATTCTGTCAGTCGAATAACAAAACCTAAACCATGCCAGGATGATGGAGTTTGGATGATAGCCAAGAGATAAGATCCCCAGGAAATTTCTTGGACTATCGTGTCCTTTATCTTAAGGCAGTTGAACATCGATGTGTTAGGAGAATGGGAAATTACTTCAGCCAAGGGATTTATTATCAATTTGGTTTTTGGACTGAAAGTAAAAACTGCTTTCACAGATCTCACAATTTTGGGGAAACGTACGTGTGGGCGTGTCTCAAATTAATTTCATAGACGGCAGGCGGAGTGAGGAATCATGATAGCGGGCAGGAAAAATCTAACAACCACTTCAAGACAGACAGAACTAGGGCAGTTGTGTTGCTTGGTACCACCATATACCAGAAAAGACCAGTAAGCATTGGTGAGGAGGTGGGTACCAGCTCTTACCTGGGTATGCAGGCCTGTGAGTCGGCCTCAGGAGCGTCCGGAGCGTCTGGTGCAGGGCAGCAGAACTGGTGCAGCACCGTCTGGTTCCTGCAAGACAGAGTAATAAAGAGAAGGCAAGAACTCAATCTATTGTTTTATAAGAAAAATGACAGCTATTGGGTAGGCGGGCATAAGGCTTTGTGTTATATTACTAATTGCTAATATTTCACTGTGGCCAGGAGGCTCCAAAAATATATGAGGACAGATAGAGCAGATGGGCAATGTCTGCTGAGAGAGAGAGAGAGACAGACGGACAGAGAGAGAGAGAGAGAGAGAAAGGGAGGGTACTCAATCCCTTTCCTCTTGCCATTTCAGTGAAATAGGGGACAGCTTCTTCTGAGCCAACAATAAACAGCACGTCACAACACATTTGTTTTCACTCTGAGCCCAGTGCATGTCCTGTTTCCTGTTGTCCCTGCTTGCATTCATTTCACAAATTCAGTAAAGCATAATTTACAATTATGGTTCTTGATTTCATATATATATATATATGGAGTTATATAAAGCGGGTTTCCCCATAAGAAATAATGGAAACTCATAATTCGTTCCACAACCCACAAATATTTAGATAAACTCACAGAATCACTGCAGTCTGTCGCTCACTGGGATCTTTTCCTTTTCGTGCGACTTTAACAAGGAAACTATCCAATGATTGCTGCTTTTATCTCCTTTTGAGGATTTTGCGGAAATGCGACATTGCATTGTCATTAAGCAGATGAGTGAGCGCACACACTAACA
Organism: Chrysichthys cranchii; assembly: GCA_030068335.1. Classification (NCBI taxonomy): domain Eukaryota; kingdom Metazoa; phylum Chordata; class Actinopteri; order Siluriformes; family Claroteidae; genus Chrysichthys; species Chrysichthys cranchii. Next base: position 12,129,989 of record JAQMCW010000004.1, read on the forward strand.
GTATATACTAGCACGGAAGCCACAATCCTGCAGTGAGTGAGAGAGAAGTTGTGATCACGTGAGGCTCGGCAGATGAATACTAATCGTATTGCAAAACCTCGTTCGTTAACAAAGTCAAAATTTATTACAAATTTTTGCTTGTCTTGCGAAACACTCGCAGACTAAGTTACTCGCAATCCAAGGTTCCACTGCATATATATATATATATATATATATATATAAAAACGCTATATTAGAGCAGGACTACCTACTCTAATGCACCTGATTCAACTCTAGCTTTTTCTCTAAAAATAAATGTTGGATCAGGGAGATTTTATGATTATATGTGGTAAATGTTGGATTCAGGGAGATTACATGGCCAGGATTGTGAAACCACTTGTCTTAGTAAATGCACCTGCAGCAAGCAAATACTTGGTAAATATATCTGGAAGCTCAACTGTCTTTGTGTGAAAGCAGCAATAATGGCAACTACAAGAGGAATACAAGAGTAGGACACAACGTCATGCGTCAAACATCTAAGGGCATGCTGGGAAGTAAGAACAAGAATGACTACGACTATTGTACCTGGTCATTACATGTGTACTGAACAGAAGGATTATATCTGGTTAGGAATTGTCCAGGAACTAAAAATGCACCCCAGATACCTTTAAACAGATTTAAAATCCCTCTGGAGTTCTGAGATTACTTTCAGGAAGATTTTAATCGAGTAGACATCGATCTATTCAAGCTACATTCGACAACTCTGCCAAGGCCAGGCCAGGGTTGGGAAAATAACAAAAACACAATAGAAAAACAACCTTGACTTTGAATATCAACTATGAAAGACATTTAGCACTTGATATGTGGGATTACCTCTGAAGGCAACATAAAGTCACTAACATAGATCCAAAAAGAGACTGAATGGTGGGTGCTTGATTCTGGTGCGCAATCACAGAAGCTGGAAAATCCTTTGTTTCAAGGGGAATAAACTCATTATTGGAGCATATGTCAGACATGGATAAACCACATTAGCAAAGAACAATGGTCATAAGCTCACTGACAGGCAAACAATATAGTTACTAAAAGCCACAAGAGTCACATAAATACCCACAGAACTGAATAAACACCTCCATGCTTCGTACGTTGTGAGTTTCAGAAAGCTAGAATTCCTGGCAGCACTGACATTCAGAAACCTTTTGCATCAAAGGCCACTGCACAATGTTCAAAGCACAAAACCTGGACCCTTGAGCTAGAGCAAAAAACTAAAATGGTCTAATGAGTCAACTTTTGCCATGCATGTGCATGGATATATAGTTTTGAGTAAGCCAAAGGATGCCTTCAATACACAAAGTATGTTACCATTTATTAATGAAGGAGATGGATCCATTAAAGTTATTGGGTTATCATCTTGGGGAAATCATTTGGTCCAATAATTGCTTTGCATAGTCATACAACAGCCAACAAATACAAGATAGATAACACTCATTTTCCTGAGGATGTTTCCATAGTCCAGGAAGATAATGTCCCTACGTATACAAATTGATCAAGGCCGGTTAAGATTGCATAACACCAGGATTAAGACAAGCACGTTCTCTGGCCTCCCCAGTCGCCAGATTTAAACAGCTTTCAACTTACAATGTTTCATGTCTCAAAGAATGGGAAGATCCAACATGTCAATAAGGGCTTGTGTAACAGAAAAAAAAAAGATTAAAGCCGTTCTGATGGCAAAGAGTAGCCCTACTCCTTACTCAGTTCTTGATGTTGCAACCCCGATTCCAAAAAGGTTTTGTAAATAAAAACAAAATGCAATAATTTGCAAATCCTTTTTTGTCCATATTCAACTGAAAATTGATGTTGGTGAACTTTACCCCATGCATGCTTGGGAACCATGGTGTCTCTTTTATATCCAATCATGATACTATCACCTGTTACCAATCGACCAAATACCCATGGGCACAGAGAGTACTAGGGACCCCGAACCAGCCCCCTACTTTTGGCCAAAAAAAACACCTCTTTTTGTCCCTACATCAAATGCACCATTGTGCGGTCAAAGTGTTCTAAAAAGTTTAAATATTTCTATCCAGCTGTGTCTCAGTCGTGCCCAGGGAGCACTAAAAAAGGCATGTCGAGACCCGAATGAATCGCAGATGGCTTTATTGAACATAATGGAAATGCACATGGAACAGACGCGTCATGTGATTTGGCTCTTAGTGTTCCAGGGACCAATAGGAGATGGATACAACCAAAAGTGATGATTATAATGGTCATCCATGATGTGATCAGGTGATTTGTCTGGGTAACTTGGTACCAGCACAAATGAAGCCAAAAAAAACAGAAAAGAAAAAAATCTAATGTCTGATGATGATAATATGTAGGCTAGTTATTCTCTAGCCTGAATTAATATGTGTGCAAAAAAGCCTCGTCCACATGTACATGGGTATTTTTGAAAACGGAGCTTTTTGTATGCAGTTTGGCCTTTTGGCCACACACAAACGATGTGTTAGATCACGGAAAACTGCTTGTACAAAACACCTTCCAGGGTGAAGATTTTCAGAAACTGCATTTTCAGTGATTCGGCTTGTAACGTCACCATGTGTGATGTTATCTCCTTGGCGTGACGTCAAAGCGTGCGGCGTTGGAGCCCGTTGTCTGTGTCCACCTGATGTATATTTTGTGCTATGTATGTGATGTATATTTTGTCTCGATTGTGAAAAGCTTCGATTTTAGCTAGCTTCCGTACATGCTCTCAAGTCTGCAGATTGTCTTTGTGAAAACTGGGCTATTCCAATATAGAGAATTTTATCCTGTTAGGATGTGCTAAAGTGGTCGCCCCATAGAGGGATGTAGAGTATATAACACGTAGATTATGTCCAATTTACCGTCTTTACGTAAAAATATCACTGACTTGTGCAGGCAGCCTAAAGAAAGCTATGTGACCATAAGCTCAATTTTCATGAGCACAAACAACAGACGTGAGTTTCTCGCTTGTCAACGCTGAACTTGTTTGGCAACTTCATACCAGACAAGTATCTGTCTGGTGTCTGTTGGTTGTCCAGTGTTGACTGTCGTTCATACACGATTTCATAAATCTCAGTATCCCATAATGACTTTTTTGTGCCAAACCATTGGCCCAAATTACACAAAAGAACTAATTATGCATAACTGTATGATCTTAAAAGTTGAAACCATTTGCTGACAGTTTGGTCCCCCTCAGTTCAAAAACCTCTCCTGCAAAAACCTGTTCCAAACAGGTATTTTTTGAGCAATCCACAACTTTCCTAGGCTTTCGTCCCTGTTCCAGCTTTTTTGGAGAGTGCTGCTCTATATGCACAAAAAAAAAATCACTTTGAACATTAAATATCTTGCCTAATAGGAATATAGGTAAAATAGGATTTGCAAATCATCTCATTCTATAACAGATTTCTATAAGTAAGAAACTATTCTTTTTTTCTTTTTTTGGGGGGGGGGGGGTTGTTTGTTTCAGTTTTCCATTATTTTGCCACTGCCTGGCTTGTGCAATATAAACACAATGCTCATAGTCCCTGATCTCTGTATGAATAACACATATAGCTGATGTACCCAAGTAACACATTATTTAGTAATTTGGACAAATCTGTGATCCACAGAAGCATTTAAATACGGTTGTAAAAATCGATGCCTTCTAAGTTTAAAGAAATTAAAATCTTCATTTAAAAAATTTGGATTTCCAGTGTATTACTGCAACTGCAAATGAAAAACCCATGAATCTGACTGTCAAATTTCATGATCTGATTTATAAACCATGGATGACATGTTAATCAGATTTCCATTCAGCAACCCAGAGATGCATTTGACTCCACGTGTAAAAGCATATGATTTAAATCTTGGGTAATCGAGAAGACACAGAAAACAAGCAGATGTAAATAGGGTCACAGAGCCAGAGACCGATTCAGTGCGAGTTGACATATCCACACCCACACATCTGTGACTGAGTCTCCAGTGACCGTACATAATACCAATGTGGAAACGACAATGCCTAATTAATCATTATTGTAAATGGCTTTTCTAATTATGTTTTCCTTAATGGCCATGACCCGAGACAGCTTTTAATAGGCTGTGCACACAACCTCCAAAGGGAGTGCATTACTAGATCAACATGGGACTCGGATCTGTTGACTCGGATAATGTGAGTGTTTGAGCGTGTGTGTGTGTGTGTGTGTGTGTGTGTGTGTGTGTGTGTGTGTTGTTTTATAAAATATAGTGGTATATATAACACAGTCATTGATCAATGAACTGATGAAAAGCTCTTCTCACACAACTGATTAACCCAGCATTAAACTTAAATGACCTTGAAAATACACCCGCAGTAAATTAACATTAACATTTGCATTTCAGCCAGTAGTAGGAACTTAGGGCTACACGTTTTGAAAATTAGCAAAAAGATCTGCCCAGACATTCACCATGCACAAATGATTGACTGTCGTGTAATAGTGGGTGACATTTTCCAGGAACCCCGAGGGAACAAGTCCAACAGGACTGCCAAGATAGGAATGACTCGTTAGATATTTAGCATTTGTGTCATTATGTTAATTACATACAATTCTGTGTGCTGCACTGAATGATGGAAATGACAATTTTAAAGAAATGGTGGCTCTGTCTGGGCTATGGGACAGAGGTCAAATTCCAAACGTCAATAATAATAATAATAATAATAATAATAATAATAATAATAATTGATGGCACCTTTCATACATTTAAAATCGCAGCTGAAAACGTTATAGTGTAAATAAACAAAAAAAAACATAGCAAAAATAAAATTGTAAAAAAAAAAAAATGTAATAGCAGTAATGCATTAAATAATGCTGGTGACAGAAATCTAGTTAAAAGCAAAAGTGTTACGTATGAATATATTCATCTTTTTAGCTAGGTTTTTTTTTTTTTAAATCAGTAACAGATGGATGAGTGATGAATGTTTACCCAGTTTGGATTGGATTCTGCCTCACTAAGTAAATAAAAAAGAGAGACACGTTGACATTTTATTCATTTTAGATGGCTTTTAAAGCCACTTGGACATTTTCAAAACCTTTACTTAATTGATTGATTTTGTAGGTTGCTGATTAACAGGTCTGATCTAAAAACAAATTCAGATTACAAATTCTTCTAAAAACTTAACTGAATATAATCTGCAAATGGATAACCACCGGATAATTATTAGATAAATATTTCCTACAGTGTTTTGTTTCTAAGGAATTTAAGTAGAAGTTCCACCCACCTTCCAGACAATCACACATTACGTGTACATCAGATATTATTATCAGATATTAATATACAGTATCAGGTATATGTATCAGATGGGCGGCACGGTGGCTGAGTGGTTAGCACTGTCGCCTCACAGCGAGAAGGTCCTGGGTTTGAGCCCCGGGTTCAGCA
>JAQMCW010000004.1:12148672-12159317 GCA_030068335.1 Chrysichthys cranchii
TATTTGGTAAGTAATTATTTAAGAAAACTTTGATCTAAATATATAAAATTCTTTTCGTGTTTGAAACGGAAATGACGCATGACCGCTCTTTGTTGAAAAATAAAATTGGTATTTAACAAACTTATTTTATAAATCCTGCATTTTATTTTTTCCCTTGCACTCCGTGAGCGAAGCCACTGGGGAATCAGCTAGTAGCATATAATTAAATGTATTAATAAATATTAAAAAGATAGTTGGGAATGGAAAGAACACTTCTGCTGTTTACCCCCTTGGTAAACAGCCTTTTTATAAGACAGTGACCTGACAGTCATTGTTATTAGCCTAATAACCACAACAACATTCATAATGACAGGCGCTTAGACATAAAGATCAGGTTGCCATAAAATCAGTATGGAGAAAAACACGAACGTAACGTTAGATGAAAATCTCGATTATGGTTTTTACAAGTGATAAATTCTCAGCTTTGACAGATAGCTGTCTCTATCACTAACCTAACCTAACCTGGTCCAGTCTAGCCGATGGCTATGTTAGCATTCCGCTGGTGGCCAAATAACTTTAGTTACAGCAACATTATATATATTATAAATGGCCAAAAACAAGCAGAATTATTATTCAGTCTTACTTGTGAAAGGTAACCCAGAGTGATCTGTTTTCAATATTGCACCAGTTATTACAACCATAGGCTGTACAAAACACCGGCATCCTTCTTCTGTATGCTGTAGGATCTGGGGCTCGGAGTAAGAAGACCCATCCAACATGGTGGCGATGCTGAGCTACGTTCTGGTTTCACAATGAGGCGTCTACATATTTATGTCTATGGTAACAAATATCTTCATCAGCAGTTTGCAGCAGCTGCAGCATTCACTGTGCTGCCACCTTCACAAACTGGCTCTTACGTCAAGAAGTCAAACTGAACAGGACACAAATCAGGGAAACACAAAACAACAAAAATGAAGCTGATTTCACCTCCAACTCTGTGTCGTTTTAATTTGTTTAGCATTGTTCACTCAAGTTTTCATTTTGTTTTGTTTTTTGGCCTTCTAATTGTTTTTTTAGTTAGCGAAATTATTTTTTCACTGCTAGTTTTAGTTTTAAAGTTTTCATTAACTAACGATGCATCTCACCAAAAAAAAGGGACAAATCAGAATTTGACTCAAATAAGTATCATATTCTCCTGTTTCTAGTGGTAAAAAAAAAAAGTTTTATTTTAGAATTTACAAAATTAAAACAAAACCAAAAATAATTCACTATGTTAAGGGTTACAGACCGAGTAAGGCGAAGACATTTCAAAACTTTATTCCTAGGCCCTGCTGTATGTAGTTTTTCTTTTTCATCATAATAAAACTTTCATTTAAAATTAAAACAATTTTAAACTTGATACTTTTAACATGTTTTAGCGGTAACTGTGAAAAGCTTGGTAATTCAGGGTTAAATAATCAACACGGAAAGAATTAAGTGTGGGAAAATAAAACTCTCTGAAGACGATAAATCTCACTGTGTATGTTTCAGGGCTGCTGATGGACAGTGATTGCATTTCATTGTGGTACCACTGCAACACACTGATGGAAGTGAAATGGAAAGCAACGAGGAAATACATATTTGCATTCATGTCTGCCAGCAAAGACAAGAATAACTTTATCATTTTAGAACCATGTGATATTTAACTTCATATTCCTTCACTGTTATGACTGCTTTCATATCTTAAATGAAATCACAACGCAACGCAGGGGCAGTTACTGCTTTTAATCGTAAAGAGCATTCACTTCTGGCACGCAGTCAGCATTTAATTCTTAAAAAGCAAATCCTGCTGATTGTTTCGCAGTAAAGAGATCAAGTAACATGAGCACAGTCCACTGCTGATTTTCTTTTCATTGTGGTACATTATCCACATGTTACAAATGAACTACAGTATTGGTTCTGTACTGTGTTTCGAATGTTTTTTTTTTTTTTACTCTTACTCAGAAACCAAAAGAAAATGAGAGATTGTGCTTTTTTGTTTTGTCTCAGTCTTCTTCATAAAAACTAGCAAAGACAAAATGGGGGGAATACTGCTAATATTATTTCCAAACTTCACAGGGACAGTAATGTGGTCTCACCTGAACTCTAAACTATCATTTTTTTACTGAACGTCATTTTAGTATGTAACTAAAACGTAAACTTTGTATTATAAGGCTCGATATCAAATCATCCTTAACCCAAACAGAACCTTATATAGGATTTCTCTATCTCTAGGAAATCAGCCAACAACATGCGACCACTGTCCCAAAGATTTTGTGTTTGATTCTCAGAGGCATAGTTTTTTTTTATTTATTATTTATTTAAATCAAAACCGAACAAGTCCTGTAAATGTCCTCCGCTTCATGTCTGCGTGAGCTCCTTAAAAGCATGATTTATGCTCCAAATCACGGTCATATTGTATAGCGACTCTACAATGACCGTCCAGCAGATCGCTTCAGAGCAGCTGACGACTGTCAGAACAAAACCTTCCCATTAGATATGAAGGTAGCATCACTGAAGGTCGAAGGACAAGCCTGAAGGACAGCCTGTGATTAATGCCTGTGATCGGTCCTGACGAGTCAGAAAATTCAGCATGAACACTTCCTGTTCAACGACCAATACACACCTCGGACTCGTTAACACAGCATTTACACTGGGTTCATCTAATTATTCGCAACTTTACCAACTTTGCATGGAATATTGCCTCGGTTTCCCCCACCCCATTCACTAGCTATACTATATGCATGCTTAATTTTATTTCATTTTATTTGAAATTTTTTTTTATCTCAGCTTAAGTGCAACCCCATAATAATCATAATATTACCATTAAAACTCTGCATCACTGCATAATAAAGCTGGGTGTTATTCTTGATGTTCTTTAGATGTTTTTTTTTTTATCTGGTTAGAGAAAGCGGAAGCCCATAGCAGGTCTTGTGGCCAAACTGTGTTCTGGAGTTCCAGTTTCCAGGAGTAATTAAAAACCATTAAAGACTTCTGGTTCATCCAGCAAGATCCCCCTGTGTGCAATGAACGCGCCCTGGGCTGAATAGTGAGTTTCCCTGGGAATTTACATGATCACTCAGAAATAAGAAACATACAGCACATGTAGGGTAATTAACACGCATGGAAATGCTTACAAATGAGCCTCAGTGCAGGGGCTCAAGGTTACAAAAAGCCTTGCGTGCGAGGAATTGCAATGACAGCTGAGAGGGTGGAGGGGGGTTGAATGTGACTTGTGGACTTACTCGGCTTTTCTGGCGAGTCCAGCCGAGCGGCAGAGGCTCACAGGCGGCTGCGGCACCAGCGACCTGCACCGCGGGCTCCTTGCGCGCTCCTCGCGCTCCTCGGGCGGAGAGGCGGAGCTGCACGGTGGGGCAGCGGGGACGAGCTGCAGCTGTCGCGGCGGAGACGGATGATGATGATGGTGATGAGGGTGGTGATGGTGAGGAACCGGCGGAGGCGGGTGATGCTGCGGAGCCTGGGCCGGTGCAGGATGCGGCCCGGTGGAGGATGGCGGCGCTGGGCTGCTGCTCCGCGGTGGAGGAGGAGGAGGAGGCGGCGGATGCTGATGCTGCGCCTGCTGATGCTGGGGGTGCTGATGCGGCTCTCTCAGGCGCCGGTTTTCCCCAATCAGGTCCTGCACCTTCCTCTCGAGGTCGTCGATTCTTTGCCTCTGTGTCTGGATGAGGCTCTGTTGGTTCTGCACGATGGTCGTCAGCTCTTTGAGATAAAGCACGGCTTTCATGGGGTTGTCCAGCAAACTCTCCATCTCACACCGTTCGTATCGGAACTGGGATTTTATTGTTGTTTGATTGGTTTATTTATTTATTTTTCAGGGTCGGGGAGATATGTGAGAACCAGCCCCAGCCCTCGGTCTGTCTCTGAGTCCCGTGTTGGAGCTGTGGAAGGATGCGGATGCCTGTGCTGATGCGGAGGATCAGGAGCTATCAGAGCATCAGGAGGAAGGGGAGGAGCTGTAGTAGGACTCGGGGGAGGTGGCTTAGCTCTGTGGCCAACCACAGGACAGCGTGTGGAGTCTCAACCCTTAACCCTGTGCACTCCTTGATTCTTTATTTATTTTTATTTATTTTTATTTATTTTTATTTATTTATTTATTTGTTTGTTTGTTTGTTTGTTTGTTTTTCATTTATTTATTTATTTATTTACTTACTTACTTACTTCTCAACAATATGTTAGTATTGGAGTCATCCCTCTGTCTTTCATTTTCCCCATGTGTTCATGAAGCTGGGAGGCCTGCTAAGAACTTTTGCAACACAAGACTGGGTCATTATGGTCAGGTGTGTTGAGGTGTACTGGTTGTGTGGTGAGAAGTATACAAGGGAACTGGAGAAAAAGCCCATGTGGAAAGCCAAAGGGTTCGTACAGGCATTTTAATTCATGATGCTAATAAAAATCTGCGAGGGAAAAGTTCATGTGATGTTGCGTTTCCTTCCTTGTGGGGCTTCACATTAAAGCACTTTTGACCAGCGCAGTGGACTCGAGTGACATGCTTTGAATTCGAAGCAAGGAGACTGAACGCACAGTGCGCTAAGTTTTGCACTATAAACAAACAAACAAATAAATAAATAAGCCATGTAATCATTTCAGCTCATCGATGGCGAAATCATCTTCTTTGCACCCAGTGGTGCCTGGATTGTTCAGATCCACCACAACCCTGCTCAAGATCAAGCAGTTACTGAAGATGAATGTTGCTTTTGAGACAGGGAGATAAAATGAAAAATCTATGAAAGTCTGAAAACTCTCCCCCTTTTCTGAGCTAATCTTAGCGCTGGAGCTACTCTCTGGAACAACAAGGTGTCTTCAGCTTCTTTTGAATGCATGGGAATGGATAAACCGAAACAGTCAAATTTGTTACAGAAGCCGCAAGTGTTGAAGTTTTGAGAATTAGAGTCACTGAATGATGGCCAGGTTTGATCATCTCTGCTGGGGTGTTTTGTTCAAGTCCTGGGTTTGGTCTGGTGAAATATTTTGCCATGTCTATATATGCGCTGTGGAACTGCCCCTGAATTTGGTGTGTGTGTGCATGAGGAAGGTTGTTTAAACGTTGGCAAAGCACTTTAAAATTCACTCTAAGAAAATGGAAATATGGCACTACCAAGATTAGGCCAAATCTATTGATTGGGCAAAAAAAAAAAAACCAGTCTAAAAGTCTAAAATTGAGCCATTTGGTCTAACGCAAAAGCATAATGTTCAGGGCAAACCACATGCCAAACATTCATGGAATACCATTTCTACAATAAAGCTTGGTGGTGGTGTTAGCATCATGTTCTAGGGTTCCTTTTCAGCGGGACGAACTGGAAGGCTGGTTGCCATCACAGGCAAAATGGATGGAGCTAAATATAAGCAAAATGTTAAGGAGAACCACCAAAGAACAGGGCATAAACTGCAAAGAACTGAATTTGTGGGAGATGGTTTGTGTTTTGGAATGGCCAAGTCAAAGTCCAGATGTAAATCCTTCTGGAAATCTGTGGCATGATATGAAAATTCCTATCCACCAATATACACCATCTATTTTGAAAGAGTTGGAGAAATTTAGCACTGAGGAATGAAAGAAAATGCCAAAGTCAAAATATGCAAGGCTCTTAGAGACAAATCTGAGTCAAATCAAATCTGTAATTACTGCAAGGAAAATTTCTGCTGATAGGGTGAATACTTTATCAGTTTTTAGATTTTTTTTTTCTTTCAAATAATTCTGAGGAGATTTAAATACCTCATTGAATTTTATTTCTGTGTAGAGTCACTGCCATGGTACAGAAATAAGACCCATTTGGATATGCTTAAATTTGATACCTCAGTAAAGCAGAAAGAGAAATAATCATTGGAGGTGAGGGGGGATACATCCTGTAGGCACTTTACATGAATTCACATTTTAATTGTAAGATGTAACTCTAAATTGTACAGAGCAACAATCCAGTCATGGACGGCCATAGTCAAGCAGAATTTAATCATTTCCTTGCTAAAAGACTCCTGAGTTCAGTGACGCTAATGTTGTGTAATGTTAGCCTACTAAACGCTCACCAAAGAAAATTTTATGCATTTTGGTGCATAATGTTACCGAACAGAACCTAACCCTCTTCAGAGGTAGCTAGCCAGTAAAACACAAGATAGCAAACAAAGACGTAATGCTGCCTACACATGTTTGAGATTACAAGTTGAGGGGGTGTTCATGTGCAACTTCCGAGTCAGCAACTTGTATTTTCCATATTGTATTTCCATAAGAGCATGTGAAGGCAGCATTTCACTTCAAATGTTTGCACTATGTTTTGTCCCCCCAGCACTACAAATTTCAGCCTGAAGTTGAAATAATGTACATTTATGACAAGAAGAAGAAAAACCCTTTTCAGTGACTTTCAAGAAATCCACTTAGCTCCAGTGTTTACCACGGAAGTAAGAGGAGGTTGTGGAGTGCATGTGCAGAAAGTTTGTGAGAACCGAGGCGTCCAATAAACACTGTTGAGCTAATGAAACCTTAGTGAACATTACCTAATAAATAACGCAGGCTGACCTCAACCCTGATTCAAGTCACCATTTAATTACCAGGTTTAGTGCTATATTATTGAAAGCATAAATTTACCATATTTATGGTCTGTTCTAGAAAGCGAGATTATGCCAGTGTTAGTATAAAATCACTGGAATTCAAAACATTTACTTTTATACTGTTTGACTTTAGAATTTGATCTAAAGTTGTATTCTGATAATTGATGGAAATTCTAATTTGTAGTCATTATTTTTACTCAATACTTGTAATCACATGAATTTGGGGGCACAGGGCAAGCTGAAATAGCTTCCATTTATCATCATAACTGCCAATCATTTCTAGCTAGCTAGCTAAATAGCACACATTATCACACCAGCATTATCGCCCAAGCCAGGCTTCTAGCCTTTGCTCGATCAGATATTTATTGACACTAAACACAGCCAAGGGCTGTGTACTTCCCTGCAAAGAGGCCATCTGATTTTTCCCAGAGCCCATCAACATACACAGGAATATTTTTTTCAAACATCTCAAGGGCTATCTATATTCAGAACAAAATGCAACTATTGCAATTGTAATCAAACTGGAGAATCCCAGGAACTAGCAAAATTGATCAATACACACCTGCAGTAACATCAGTGAGAGGGATTAAATATAGCTGAAAAGGATTAACATCAAATCAGCTTAACAATCGCAGCATCCACTAATGTGAGCAGATAATTAGAGACAATTACCCAAGACACAGGTGCGAATGTGCAGCTTTTAAATCTACAACTCCACCCAACTTTTGCTTGGAACACCGTGTCCCAATTGGTCAAGTCATGTCTGCTCTGCATTCAGACCGGTCAGACCATGTTAAAGTGGTAACGAAGTCTGACTTTTGACAGTCTGGAGGAACAGCCAGAGAGGAAAAAAACAAACAAGTAGAGGGGGAAAGAGCAGAGACACAAATTATACCAACTGTGTGACATTACTGCTTAATGAGGACTCGGTGTAACCCATTGTTCTTTTCATCTTAACTCATATTGCCATGTGTCTGCTTTTTTGCTACTTCAAAGCAATCATGTGCATGCCCTGATCACAGCCTAATTACTCCATATTAATTCAGCAGGTTTTATAAGAGGGTGTCCTTCTCCACACGCCCTTGCTTTCTCCCCTACAGAGAAAATCATTTGCTGTAACCTTCCACCCCACACTGATCTACACCACTCCCGAGCAGTGATCCCACACATACTGAATTCAAAAATCCCCCTCTGGAAAATGTATTAAAGCTGTCTGAACCAATACCAAAAGGCACCTGAACAGTTTAATAGGCCATATCCTTTGTTTCCTGGATTTGTTGCTTTCTGGCACACAGTGAACTGTTACTTCTCTAAATTGCCCATAGGTGTCAATGTAAGTGTGAATGGTGGCTTGTCTCGCCGTCTTACTCCCACGCTAGACTGGCGACCTGTCCAAGGTGTACGCTGCTTCGCCCAACCTGTCCACATGAACCCCACATATATATGGGAATAAAGATGTAAAAGAAGAACACAGCGCAAACTCTGATCTGCATTACTGAGACATCCCCATGTCTGTGCACCTGCAATTTATATTTCATTGCCATACCATTTGCACTACTTAATGAGACCCAATAGTACAGGTGAGATACTATCTATAATACTACTTACACATATATTGTAATTTGTCTCATGTTTATTTGGCATGATTAGTGTTTTTCCCTGTGCTGTAATTAAACACACACACACACACACACACACACACACACACACACACACACACAAAGGAACAATATCAGTTATGGACTGTCCTCCCTAAAGCCCGAATTTCCACATTATTAAAGCAGTGTGAGATCATCCTGAGAGAGAACGGAACAAAAGGCAGTCAGTGTCCAAAGAAGAGCTTTGGAAAGTCCCTCAAGAAGCCTATAGGACTATTCCTGAAGACTACTTAAAGAAAATACAGGAAAGCTTGCCTAAGAGAGTTCAGGATGTGTTGGTCATAGCAAATATTGACTTTAAATCTGGTTAGAATTATACAAACTCTTGCGTTATATATGGTATTTACATTTGCACAGGCAATAAATCTCTATACATACTGTTTCATTTTCTTAGCAAAATATGAAGCAATGAGGGGTCAGCGGTGGCTAAAGACTTAAGGTTAGTACAGCACTGCACAGTACTGGATATGTTTGTTTAATCCCACATTCCATATGTATACCTGTGTCTTGTGTTTTCCCCTTGAGCAATTCCTAATGCCAAACCAAATTCCTGTACATGACAAGTATTGGTGCATTTTTTCCCCAAGAACAGGAGCTAGATGCAGACATATATGCCCTGATATGACGTTTTTATATCTGCTAATATCACAATACTGTGAAGGAAGTGAAAAAAGTCATCAGTAAAGTTCAAAAGAACCCATCGACGTTTGAAAGAGCACGGCCTTGGGGCATCTGTTCCCTTAGTGAAAAAATTACGTTCAATTAAGTGCACATATTCATGTTCATTGCTATGAATTGAAGCATTTAATGACAGTTAATGAATCTTAACATTTATGTTCGATGAAAACCCTTTCCTGCAGTCGAGGGGAAAAGAGGACATTCAACATGAATAACAGTGATATGGTTCAATCATTAACAAAGCAACAGAACCAACAGTTCTCCAAGCTAAGCTCTTTTTGACCTTACACTTTTAGTTCCTGTTGCTTTTTGTCCAGTTTCTCCTCACTTTAGTTATGGTCAATACCCACCCACTGGACAGTGCTCCCCTATCACACGATAGTTACCAACCAAGGAGGATGAAAGCCATTACCTGCTTCCTCTGATGCACAGAATGTTTGCCAACTGCATGTTTTTGAATTGCTGCTTGCAACATCAGAGGCAAAGTGCTATCCGCCCACCTCTGCATGTATGAGCTCACAGACGCCCAAGATTGGCTAGTGTATACCACCCATCACTTCCTGAGCACACAGGCCAATTTTGCTCTCTTGAATTTCTGGCCACAGATGACTGTAGCATCATCAGGATTTGAACTTATGATCTCTGGATCACAGGCTTTTCTGTTGTGTCACTCGACAGCCCCACTTCTTTCTTTTAACGGATCCCCTGAATTCATTTTTATGACAACATATTTATAAAAGGTAGTTCTTGTTAAACATCTCATTCCATAACCATAGACTGTAATATGCACATTGTAGTGCAAGGCTAATGTCAGGCTGGAACAGATGTCGGGCCACTTAGTTCCTCTGAAAGGAATTCTTAATGCTTTAGCATACAAGGGCATTCCAGACAACTATGTGTGTCCAACTTTACAGCAAAAAATTTAGAAAAGAGCGACATATTTGTGTGATGCTCAGGTGTTTAGAAACCTTTGGCCATATAGTATAGCTTTGTTCGAAACGGATGGATACATTACTGAGCTAGTTTGACATTTTGGACACTCTTTTGGATGGGTTCATGTGCAAATGCTGTAATAACATCTCATGACCTTACCCAAATAAATTTGGGGGGGAGAGATTTCCATGCAAGTCCAACATGTTGTCTTGACTATTACAGCTGGTCTGGCACTGGTTAGTTGTCTTTCTACTTGTACTTTGGTCTATTCTGGAGTAGTAAACATCAAGAATGTCCTCATGACCTGGTTAAAAAAAAAACAAAAAAAACTTTTTCTGTTGCATACTGCTAAGTGAATTGTGACCATTCTAATTATAATGTGATCATTAGTCCTGAATTGTGAATTTGATTATACTTGTAGTGTGAATTTCTGTAATATATTGCATCACTGATTAACAGCAATAAATAAGTAATCAGTAATCTGTGATGCATTACTTTGTGATTTTTCCATATAAAATCAGTTATGGACTCCTTCAGCATACATCACCCTTACTAAACATTTGTAAATGTTAGCATGTGGATGAAATATATGCAGGGGCTCCCAGAATTACGATGGCCCGACTTACCATTTCGCAAAGTTACGATGACGATTGTGAGCCACCAAAAATTGTAAAATATTTAGAAAATGTTTAAAATTCGCGGACAGGCATCGCTGGTAGGCCAGCGTAACAGCGTATGACATCTGCGGACGTTCAGATGACACCCGGAAATGCCACACTCTCTCCCATAACTCAGAGTTAACTTGTGTATCGGTGTACTGT
>JAQMCW010000004.1:12160812-12170989 GCA_030068335.1 Chrysichthys cranchii
ATAAAGTCATAAAAGAACCAAACTTCATGAATTTTTTTTTGTGACAAAGAAGTATCTGTTCCAATCACTCTATCAGAAAAATCAGAGTTGTAGAAATAACGGGAAACTCAAGAGAGTCATGATATTATGTTCTTTACAAGTGTATGTAAACTTTTGACCACGACTGTAGGTTTTCATCCTGCACTGAATCATGATGCTGTGTCTGTAGTGTACAAGTTGTTTTAAGATTTTTTTTCTTCATATTTTCAGTGGCGCCTCAACAGAGAAGACAGCAATTTTGAAATTATTACCTCCGAGTTTCTGTCGCTCTACAGTGGTAATGTTTAGCACCAGATGATACAACGTACATTTCAGTATAATGTGTCATACAGTGAAATGTGGTATTGAATTGAAACCATATGGGGAACTCAGTTTTTCATAACAAATAGGACAGCCTAGATGTATTCATTTGTACTAAGTGATAAAAAAAAGTCACTTTTGGCAATTCTTGGCACAGTACATAAAGAACCCGCAATGGATATTATTAACACATTAGTTGACGCAAACAAACCAGATATTTCAGCATTGATACGTCATAAGTAATGCTAACAAGTAACCAACACAACTGTATGAATGAATATTTTTTTTAAAAATAAACCAAATATTTCCAAAGTACTTTAACCAGTGTTCATACAACAGCCAGGAATGCAGGCTACAGACAGACATAGGTGCAAGTAGAGGATTTAATAAAAAAATAAATAAATAAATAAAAAACACTTTGGCAGACAGATCCAAAAACATGTGATAAAAATCAGGCAAGAGTCAAGCAAGACAAAAGGCTGTCAAAGATATTCCTAAAGATGCAGAGGCCCAGATATTCCTAAGAAGACCAGATAACAAAACATGACTCAAAATTATGACCATAATGCTTAGTAAAGTCAGGCAAAATATACAGTGAGCAAGTACTTCACAAAATGACAACGAAACTAACGTCAGGGGCAGACGGGATAAGAACTTCCGAGTCTGGAATGACCAATGTGAACCTTAGATAACGTGAATTATGCTAAATAATGCAGTAAATTATATTAGTTAAAAGAACCTCAATGAAAAGTATTATAGATATCTTTGAATGCTAAACACCCATCAGTAGGAATAACATTTTTGACTGATTTATTCAATTAGTTTGGAGTTGTTGTTTAATAGGAATCGTAAAGAAACTAAGTCAGAAACTGAGGTTGATTTTTGGTCAGAAAACAGAAATGCTCATGTGGGTCCACTGTTGAACTGTTTCAGAGGTACAAGGCCTATGGTTAGGGTTGTATATGACTTTGTGAGTTTAAATCCCAGTCCAACCAAAGACACATTTATGGGCCAAAACTCCAAACTCATTCACTCTCAACTCTAAATCAATTTGAGGAAATGAATCGGCCAAATCAATCAATGTAAAAGTACTTATTTTCTGTGAACAGATGAGTCTTCTCTGCTCGTAGTGGACCATAATATAATTCCCCAAACAGAAGCTAGTAAAAGACTGAGTCCTGATCCTGTCTCTAAACCTGAAGTGGACATGGTCAAAGAAGACCCACGAGACACCATCTACAAGAGTGAGTGATTCATGAGTTAAGCAAATTCCAATGCTACATCAGTGCAATACATCAGCATCAAAAGGTATTTCATGGACAGGTCACAGCATGACTTTTGCAAAAAGAGAAAGAGAAAGAAATCAAAAAGCAAGCAGCTAGAGGTTAGTGTTGCTGCCTCACAGCTGCGTGGTCCCGACTTTGACCCTGAACTCCTCCCTAGGGTTCTCCTGGGTTCTCCAGTTTTTCCTCCACATCCCAAAAACATGCTGGTAGGTGGATTAGTGACACTAAATTGCCCAAAAAATCCTTCACACCGAGTTTTCTGGGGTGAGATTTGGGATCCACCATGATGCTGACCAGGATAAAGCAGTCACTGAAGAAGAATGAATGGATTAAACAGCCATCGTACTTCACAGGAAGTGCTACTTGTAAATCACATGACACTTCCTCTATATCCGCAGGTTGTGCAGGACTTACAGTGGCTAGGATTTGTGATGAACTTTTTGCTGATTGTAATTGCTACACTTTTGCGGGATCCACATGGCACTAAAGATTCCCAACGTGTTTGTCGTTACGTGGCATGGCGATGGGTCTTGACAATTAAAGTATAGCTCACATCACACACAGCACAGGCTTTAAATTTTTAGCAGCATTAAATTTTTAATTGAAAAGTATTCCAGGTGACTACCTTGAAGCGGATAATGCCAATGGTTTGCAAGGCGGCCATCAAAGTAAACAGCGGCTACTCTGAAGAATCTAAAATATGAAACATATTTTGTTTTGAATACTTAATGCTTGAATGAATTATTAATACTTGAATACTTTAAACACGTCCATATATGTTCCATAAGTTATTTCATAGTAGTGTATTAATGTATACTAGTGATCATCACATGTGAAACACAGCAAAGCACAGCACAGCGTGACACAGTGAAATTACTTCTCTGCATTTGACCCATTCACCAAGTGAAGCAGGGGGCAGCCGAACAGCACACCGCCCGGGGAGTAGTGCTTGGGGACGGTACCTTGCTTAGGGTACCTCAGTGTACCTTATTGCTCCTGGGCCTTCAACCCACAACCTTCCGACTGAAGGGCCAATGCCCTGACCACTAGGCTAACCCCCCCCCTTTATTTTAATTGGTAAAAAAATATATTTTTTTATTGTTTTACCATGTAGAAAATAGTCAAAATAAAGACAAACCCATGAATGATTGGGTAGTGGTATTGTACATTTACATCCATTGTTGTGAAAAAATATATGGCCCAAATATTTTGCAAAGACTTTACATGAGAGTGTGTGTATTTAAAATGTAAACATTATTCAGTATTTCTCTAAATGTTCAATGTATGAATTCATTAATGGTATACTATTATAATATTTCAACCCTACAGTACAAGCATCAGGGCAAACTAATCAATCTCTCTCCCTCTCTCTCTCCCTCCCTCCCTCCCTCCCTCCCTCCCTCCCTCCAGTGCCACTGCTGCAGCAGTCCTATCTGGAAAATGTGTTTCCTAAATGTACTTATTATCCTATTTACATATATGAGAACACCACCATTGAGAGATATGATGGTATAAATCATGTGAGTACTGTTTTACTACTGTCTTTTATGTGCAACAGAGTACTTTAACCCAAAATATCTTGAAAGCAAGAACAATAGATACTATAAAGCATGCAAGAATAATAAATGAGAAAATGTTTGGGGAATCTGGAATTACTTGACAATTTACATAAATTGTTCCAAAAAGGCTCTGAAACCTGAAAATAAGTAACACCCATTTCCAAAAAAAAAAAAAAAAAAATGTAATAAAATAAAATAAAAAAGATCTTCATTGTATATACTGTTTGCTGAATCAGAGGTACTAATGATTCTATTAATTCTGATGAAGAGCAATTTGACATGTAGTTCATTATAAATAATAAACTGGTTTTACAGGTTCGCTACTCGTCAGTCTACCCAAATGACTACACAAGGCTGGCTAATGAGGACATTAAGGCACAGATGTGCTTTTATGAAAAGGATGAAGTCTATGAGCAGGGGTAATGTACTTATAATGTGTATATTAGTTACCTACTGCACAGCCTCAATTTTACTGTGCAGTCATTTGCTAATATCCGTGTGTTTCCCTTTCCAGAGATGGGTTTAGACCATATCTGAAATTTGAAAAAACAGCAGATGATGAAGGTGACTTCATAATACCTTGATAAAATGGTTTTCATGTTTTTCAAGTGTTCCTTCACTTTAAGTTAATTGGATAGCTCACTCATGGTTCAAACACTTTATTTATATGCCAAAGCAACAGAGCAAAATCTGAACAAGCCAAACTGGAAGAAGGTCTTCAATGTACAGCCTGTGGATTTCCATTCAAAGCAAAGTGATTTTGTTGTCGACACCTGCAAAAGAGCTGGAAATATTATAATGCTCCAAAAAGAGGTTATGCCTGTAATTAAAGCCTTCAAGAATCAAATGAAGTTAAAAGAGAACACCAGGTAAATGACCACACACACTGCTGTCTGAGCTTGTGAAGGTCCACAAGAAGGATTTGTCTGAACTTGATTTTTTTACATTTTTGCAGTGATCTGGTCCTAAAACGAGTGTTAAATGTGGAGAAGAAGACAAAGGTTGGTGTGGGCAGTCGCTACCTGCTGGAGATGGAGATGGAGGATAAGGAGGGAAAGAATGTTCTTATTTCCAACTATTTTTACACCACATATAACCAGAGAAATCCAGAATTACCTGGCCTCTGCAGGCCAACAAACTTCGCCTGGAACCCAGATGTGAAAGTCCATGTTATTCTAACAGGTCAGAAATAAAGCTTTTTATGACCTCTATTGTGCCTTTCTGTGTGGAGTTTGCATGTTCTCCCCGTGTTCGCGTGGGTTTCCTCTGGGTACTCCGGTTTCCTCCCACAGTCCAAAGACATGCACAGAGGGGATTAGGCTAATTGGCTGCTCTAAAATGCCCGTAGGTGTGAATGTGAGTGTGAATGGTTGTCTGTCTCTGTGTGTCGCCCTGCGGTGGATTGGTGACCTGCTGAGGGTGTGTCCCGCCTCTCACCCGATATCAGCTGGGATTGGCGCCAGCTTCCCCCCGCGACCCTGAACAGGATTAAGCAGAAAAAGACGAAGACAAATGACCTCTATTGCTACGTAATTATTCTCTCAATCATACAATCATGTGATTTCTGGATCATGTGATTCCCAAATGCTTTCCCAATGTCATAGAAGCATTTTGCCATTTTGCTGAGTTTATCATCTTGGGAACTCTTTAGTTGGATAACCTGGATTTAGTTGGACACTCTACAAACCATCCACAGACCGTTATGAAGCAGCCCATCAGCTGATTCCTGAACATGACAAATGAGACTAGGCAATGTAGACTAGATTCTATTCTACAAAATTGCCAATAAACAAACTGAACAATCCACATGAAAATAATAAAAAAGTAACAGGTCATCTATACTACAGGACATGTACAGCTAATCTACTAAACATCAACTGTTGACATGAGTTAGAAATACATTTTAGGCTGATTGATGACAATTTGGGGTGGATATTTTTTTTCTGAATGGTTAAGTGGCATGATTTGTGGTTGATCAAGAGCATTTTGTTGGGAAGAGTGGAATAAAATTGCCAAACCACAATGTACTTTGGTAGACTCTTAGCCAAAAAAAGGAGACGAAATGCTGTTTTACAAGATTGCAGTATTGCAAGATGTAAGATGTTGTGCTATTGCTTGGGAAGGTTGTGAATTCAAATCCCAGCATTGCCAAGCTACCACTGCTGAACCCTTAACCCTCAGGTGCTCACTTGTATAAATGACATATACTGTATGTAAGTTGCCATGGATAAGGGCATCTGCCAAATGCCGTAAATTTAGTTCTCCACAACCCCCAAAAAATCTGTTTAGAATTTAATTTCAGTTTTATTGATTCTTATATCACATTAAACTTGGGGGGGATTCTGACATGTTTTGTCTTGGTTAAATTTTTCTTATTACTTAACAAAGACTTGACATTGTAATGGTGCTTTTTTATACCCTGTTTAGATGGTTTATTGACCTACAAGTTAATAGAGTGTCCAATTAACTAAATATCAGTAGTTTTAGCACAAAAAATAACAACAATGCAATAGGATAGGTCATTTTTATGATCTCAATATCAATTTTTCTACTACGTTTACAACAACTAATAATAATAATAATAATAATAATAATAATAATAATAATAATTATTATTATTATTATTATTATTATTATTGTACAAAAACCTGCTGTCAAGTCCAATGGACTGGATTTACTATCTATGCCTCAAACCACATAAAATTCTTTCTTATTAAGCAGTTCTTCATTACACCCATGCCATGTACATTTCCCTTTTATTCCAACAGTTAAAAATCAGGGGAGATGGGTCATGCACTTCATCAGAGAAATGGAGAAAATTTATAAAGAGACAAGAGATGAAAACTTCAGTGTCATCATTGTAGACTTCAACAGCACTGATATTGATGTAGAGAAGGAACTGAAAAATGCTAATTTACCAAGGTAAGGTTTTTATTCACTAAAAGAACAAAAATGTCAACGTGTTCATGTTCTATATGTAAACAAGAAGGTCCAATTATTTTTAAATATTTTGGCTCAGTTTATGTTGTGTGTATGTGTTTAATTTTAACAGCTACCAGTTTAAGATCCTGGGGGGACGTTTTGCCAAATCACTAGGGATTCAAAGTGGAGTTGATCTTGTTCAAGTATGTAAGCTAGATTTTCCATTGTAACACTTAAAAAAAAGGATATCTAGTGTATACATTTCCATTCTAACTCCTTCAGGGATCTTACTGAATGGATGGGTCTGCTCACTACATCTAGGGTTCATTTCTGTACACACATACGGCCATAACTTTTTTTCACTAATTTTAATTTCTTTCGTCAGGATGACAACAGTGTTTTGTTCATGTGTGACCTGCACATCCACTTTCCTCCGTCAATAATAGACAATGTGCGTAAACATTGCGTACAGGGGAAAGTGGCCTATGCTCCTGTTGTGATGAGACTGGATTGTGGAGCCACAATACAAACACCCTCAGGTATTACACAGTTAGCAAGTCAGTAGCACCTAGTAGTCAGTAACACTGAAGCAAATGAAATATGTCTGGTATTCTAAACTTTTGGTGGTCCATTGCCCTGTATAGTTCTCTACTGCAGTGTTTTTCCACCTGTGTGCTGTCAGGTGTGCCGCGTGAAAATCCCCCGCACCTCCCGCGCAACATTAAACCTCGAGTTGCGCGCACCGAGAGCGCACAACGATTACGAACTCAATTTCCCAAGATTCCCTAGGCAGTACCCGGATGTGTTGTTTTTTTGTTTTTTTTCCAGTGAAGGTATTTCTGATACTGACATGAGATTTTCACCAGATATCAATACCTGGGCAAAATCTCATGCCAGTAGTATTAACACAAGAAATCCACACATGTAAAGAAATCAGTACTTTAAAGCCCAAAAATATTATGCGTAATAAAGCAAAATGGAGGGAGGGGAATTGAACACCAAGAAAAAGCACTAAACCAACATCAGAAAAGGCAAGGAATCAGCTGTAAGGTATAAGCAATTTGAAAGTAATTATGCCTCCTACCCGGATGTGTTATACCCCCGGATGTGTTATTACCCCCCCGTTGTGCCGTCGTATTTTTCGAAGCAAAAATTGTGCCGTGGCCCAAAAAAGGTTGGGAAACACTGTACTAGACATAAAAGTATGATCCCACTTTTCAGAGTCTAGCTGAAACAAGAAGCATCTAACCTTAAATAAATTTCTAAGGTGATGAAAGGCAGTCTTAGGGATGTTCTTGAAGCGCTTCTAGAAGTTAAGATCAGCATGTTAAATTACATCCAAGTGGTTTATATGCTCACTAGGATATATTACATTACATTACAGGCATTTAGCAGACGCTCTTATCCAGAGCGACGTACAACAAGTGCAAAAGTCAGGTACAAGAATAATAGAATTTCTAGGCGAAGGAAGTTCATGTGCCAAGTGAATAAGTGCCAGAATAACACCTAGGGTAGTATTCTGTAGAAGTACCAATCGGCTAACAGCAGTGAAAACAGAGCTTTCCATTGATCAGTACAGATGTAAATACATACCACAGATCACACTAAAAGGAGAACAAGACCCTAGTAGCTAACCTGAATTCATCATGACCAGGCTAGACAGAACAAGCCTGACTTACAATGGGATTAGCCAGTGGACAGGGAGACAGGGGAGAGGTGCAGCCTGAAGAGGTGGGTCTTCAGTTTGCATTTGAAGGTAGTCAGGGAGTCGGCAGTTCTGACCTCAATAGGAAGATCATTCCACCAACGAGGAGCCAGAACAGACAGCAGCCTTGAATGGGCTGGACAGGAGCGGAGAGGAGGAGGGGCCAGGCGGCCAGAAGCAGCAGAACAAAGGGAACGGGCTGGGATATCAGTGTCCTGTTTCTAAGTAAAACTACGAAGAAAAGGAAAATGTTTTGATATGTATATCTCATTATGCTCAATGATGACTTTTTGATGTCTAATCTTTACACAACACCTGTTCATAGAATATATAATGGCAACAAAACCACTTTTATGTGCTGTGAAAATATGCATTAAAAGATTTTGCTGCATTTCCATGAATGATGGAAAATTTCATGCAATATTTTCAGACATTGATTTACTTTACTGACTTACTTTATATTTGTGTGCAAAAAAGTTAAAGGATTTAAACAGTGGAAGCATCAGCTTTTGTGTATCAACAACAAGAACGCAGTTTTGCATTTAAATCATACTTCTACACAATTTGTGCAGTTTACCCTTCATGAGCGAATGTGTAATGAATTACCAAAGCCATCTTGTGTGCCACATAACACTACATTAATTACATTATTTAACATAAAAAATTTATGATCTTAACTACGCTCACATCACAAAGAATAAATTCTGTATGCACATGATAAATTATCCAGGTTTGCCTGTGGATTTTTGAGACTTTCCTGACATCATTCCATTCAGAAATTCATTATTTTTCAAATAATGGACATGTGGATATTATCACAACTATCATAACCAATAACTATTGCAAATTTGACAAAAATGCAATGAACTGTACAGGAGCAATATAATAGAAATGGGTGAAAAAGCTACTCTTTCTGTTGCCAAATGGTCATGGGGGTATCACCATAACCACCATAACCAAAAATCTGTGAAGCTTGAGCTGTATCAAGCAATGGAGAAGTTATGGCATACTGCCTGTTTGCATGGCAGTATATACATTCATTTCACCCTTTAAACACTTTTCAACTCTGCAAGATTCCTTCACAAGTCAACATCAGCAAATTCAACATCTGCAAAAATCAGCAACATCTTGACATCATATATACTAAATCTGATGTGAACACAATGAACCATCTAGGAGGAAGATGTTAAAATGTAACGTGGTAAACTGCACAAAATCCAGAACACCTCCAAATGCCTACCAAATTTGGTGCATGTACGTAAAACTATATGCTGGACTCAATGATAAGGTGCTAGAGAGTCACTGGGCCACACCTGGGGCCAAGTTTCTGTCCCTGGGTAACTGCATAAATATTTGAGTAAGGATATCCACTAATATACAGCTGTTACCTTGTATTCATTGATGATGGGTACTTGGTGTTGCAATCGGGGTAATAATTGTTTACATGATTAATTCTAGACCACAATGCCTTTCACGCTTGTGTCACAGATATTTATAAATTTGCAAGTTTCTGATGAAATGATTTAACTATTATGTATGTCAAAGCAGCAAAGTGGTGCAGTGTTTAGCACTGTCACCACTAAGCATGAAGGTTCTTAGTTTTGCTGGCTGAGTGGGGCCTTTCTGTGTAGAGTTTGCTATTTCCCCTATACCTGCATGAATATCCTCCCCCAGCCCAAAAGCATACAGATTAGGTCTACTCTAAATTGTCCATAGGTGTGAATGACAGTTTGTCTCAGTGTTAGCCCTGCAATATATTAGTGACCTCTCACTGAAGTCAGCTGAGATTGGTTCCAGCTCTCCAGCAACCCTTAATGATAATTGTGAAAGATAATAGATAGACAGATCATGTTCATTGTTTTTATGGTACAGATAAGGTGGAATTCACTGGGAATGATACAACATCTCAATTCAATTCAATTCAATTTTATTTATATAGCACCTTTAACAATGGACATTGTCACAAAGCAGCTTCACAGTATATAATGCTCAATTAAAAACTTATTCATTTATATACATATCTACAGTATAAGTGCATATATATACCGTATTTGCCAGACTATAGAGCACACCGGAATATACACTGCACCCACTAAATTTTAGAAGAAAAATATATTTTTCCATATATTAGCCACACCAGACTATAAGCCACAGATACATACTGTGGCAGAGGCAGGCTCACGCCATAGCCAGATGACCACACTACAGTGGAGGTAATATCTAGTACTTAGGAGAATCTCCTAGCAACAGCCAGGAGACAGCTCCTTGTCACCCTCTGGCTGAGGGTTCAGGACTGACAGCTCATCTGTATACAACCAGAGGAAGAACAGACTCGCACACCAATCACCCACACATGGCCGAACCGG